>VYZR01038879.1:42582-64727 GCA_013400675.1 Oxylabes madagascariensis | reverse complement strand
CAATGAATGAAGTTCTGGAGAGGACCATTAGGAAGCACCTAAAAAAGCAAAGCTCAAGTGTCCTGTGTTTGCCCTTCAAAATAACACAGGTGCAGGACAAACATTTTAAAATACATGAATGCTTTAATTACGTATTAAAATTGCAATAATATTCTTTAGTACAAATGATACTAAGTGCTCTGACTCAAGTACAGGAAACTGCTGTGTTAGGCTAAACTGTGCATCTCATGTATTTTTATTAAATCTATTTCCCTCCCCACATATTAGCTTATGTACAACTAAGAAATTCTGAAGAAAATCTGGCTTCTTTGTCTAGATACCTAAAAGGAGACTGTTTTGAAAACACGGTTCCTGTTCTGAGGATGAAATATTCTCAAAAAAAATTGTTGCTTACCTACCTAACATCACAAATTTAGTCACAAGTGATTAATTAGTGTTTCTATTTACATACAGATGCCTAATGAGAAAAACCATTTAAATTGTGTATCAAAAAACTTAAAGAACTCAAATCACTGGGCCATGTAAAGTTAGATAAGTTTCTACTTGATTGTATTTTACAAGAGTTTATCAGAATCATATTAGCTGTGCTTTTATAACTGATCCAACTATATATCTTTGCATATTTTTATTAGCATACAAATATCGAGGTTTTATTAGGAGTCATTAGCTCCACTAAATGTTAGGTATATAACAAATCCAGCTTTGATGCTGTTGATCATCACACCAGCAATTTACATCTGACATAAAACTGTCAGAAGCATAGGAGTGACTCAAGTCACCATAAACCACAAAGCAACAGCTCTGTTCACAGAGCTTTTCCTCACAGAGCTGGGAAATTTCTCTTCCACTTTTTGCATATATTTTAGAGAGCTGCCTAGCCAAGACTGCCCTTGCTTTAAAAGGAGTGGGAACGTGAGGATACTGCCATATATAAACAGCAGATATCATGCCCTGTTTCTATATATGTAATTCTAATTTTGGAATAATTGCATCTCTTTTTTCTTGTTTGATATATGATTAAAAAAAAAAGGGTGGAAGTATTTTCTGTGGAGAAGAAAATTCATTCTGGGTTTTGATGACTTAGCACAGAGAATATCTGGGTTACATTCTTAATTTGAACAACATCCATTTTGCTGCATTACAGTGGCCAAAACAACTACTTTAAAGTAAAAGCCTGAGTAGAGAAAATAATTGCATTTTGTTAATAATTTGAAAGTTTTGTTTCATGTTTATTAGGTTTGGAAATAACATTTTAAGTTTAACCTGCTGAGTTTTGTCTCTTTATGTTTTTAGTGGGAAAGTGAACAGTTTTAGGGGGGAGGAGAAGTGTTTTGAAGGTTTCATTCTGATTCTTGTTATTTTTTTTTTTCTTTCTTGTAGTTTTATTAATAAACCTGGTTTTTATACCTTTTAAGTTTTGAGCCTGCTTCGCNTTCTTGTTATTTTTTTTTTCTTTCTTGTAGTTTTATTAATAAACCTGGTTTTTATACCTTTTAAGTTTTGAGCCTGCTTCGCTTTTCTCGTAATCCTATCTCACAGCAGAAAAAGAGTAAATAATTCTAATGGGCACTCAGACCACTACACTAATTTTGGGAAACAGAAATTGGCGAACGTGAAACCACTACATATGCTGTGCCCACTTTTTGCTTTTTATTGTTATTTTATTTAAGCAGAATACTGTCATCTTACACAAAATGCAAATGGATTCATGTTTTTCTAAAAAACTTCTTTCAAAATTATTCCATTTGCCTAAAATCTCTTCTTTAATGTAAACTGAAACCCTTGGTACATCATACTATTGTTAACTTTCTTAATATAAGGGTAAGGACTCACATTGCTCCTTACAGGCAGCTCCTAAAATATGTTATGTTCTACATGCCTAATAACTCTTAAATATTTCAATGGCCTGGGCCATTGTCTACCAGCAGAAACACACAAAAACAGTTGCTTGAAAAAAATGTGTTAAAAAACAATAATTGTATGGCTTTTCTAGAGCAGATTTAAACTCTTGAAAGGTGATCACTAGTCACAATTATTTAACAAATAATTATTGAGCAGTTAAATTGGCCAGGTTGAGCCAACAAAAAATAATTAAAACCATAAACGTTTTTTAACCTCTCCCGAGCCACTTTATGTACCAGTTATATGTAATTTTCCACTCATGCTGTCTGATTAATGTCACTCATATGGATGCTTAAAGAAAGCTAATAAATGACACAACAAATCAGATAAATTCTTGGATTTTTGCAACAATAAATTTCATGTGCCTTCCAGAGTTACTTCAATTGTAAATAGATTTTGTTCATGTCCTTTCTATAAATAAAAAGGTGTAAACAATTTGCTGTGTTATGATTCTCACTATTCTCTACTGAAATCCTCTTCTCTAATACCAGAGATGTACTGCAATTCCAGTAATAAGCTGGACTTGGATTTATGAACAAAACATAGTGTAAATCATGACATGTAATTTTGTTTTCTATGACTCATCAGCTTTTTTCCAGTTCCCACCTTGATATCCAAAAATCCCACCTTTTTTTTTTTTTTTTTTTTTTTTTTTTTTTTTTTTTTTTTTTTAATAAATTGCATGGCCCAGACACTCCAAACGAGAATACTTTTCCTCCAATTGCACAGCTGTTCTCTTCTGAGTTTTTATTCTTTCTTTGCCCTATCTCTTCTCTGAGAGTTGAAATATCACTGAACATTTTCATTGACATTTTCTGATCCTGCTAAAATGCTTCTGGTAGAAAGAAAATCTATAAACCAGAAAATAAAAAGTAATGTACCGATTTTTTCCTAAATTCTCAAAAATTGATAAAAAAAATCATGATTTGCAGAACCTGTCACCCCATTATTAGGTTTAATTGTCTTTTTATTGTCCTTTCTGGGCTTAAATGAAAAAGGAGTAGCAATAAGCATTATTCAGTTACTCGAATCCAGAAGAAAGCCAGAAGTGCCACACCATGCAATAACTCTGTTTGTTGTAAGTTGATACACAACACAAAGCATAAAATCCCTCCAAGAATTTCTGTGTTATTATACCCCCCCAGGAACCAGCATCTCCAAAAGACATAAAGGATTTGCTTTCGACTTCAGTGAGTATGGAAACAGATTCTATATTCTGCATGGGGTTTCCACTACTTAAAATTTTCAGCAGAAGAGCAAAGAGATGTAACCTTCTCCTAAAGACAGGCTCTCATAGAACAGCTACTCTCATTTTGCTATATCTTAATGTTCTTCTTGAATGCCTGAGGAGCTTTATCTTCCTGTTTGGCACAGTTCTAAATTGGCTTAAATCATATTTATCCAACATTTACCTGCATTATATTTTCAAGGGTAATTTGTGTCCTTCTCCCAGAGCATTTATTTTTTGTGCTCTGCAGGGTTCCACTCTGGCCCTGTTCTTACTCAGCAATCTGAAGCTGCCTGTGAGCAGTGTTGGTCATTGGCAGGCTCCTGGATTTCATTTCTGTGCCGACAAGACACAGATATTGTCAACCAAACCAGCAATTTCAGACGATGCTATTACCATATTGACAAGCTGGTAAGCATAAAAGCCTCTACAAGCATCAATTTTCTTCAGTTAAAATCAGAGCTGTTCATGGCTGGCTCTTGCCATCAACCCACACCCACCTGAACTTCTAACCCAGCTTTAAAATTCAACGTAGGTTCATCGGCTAAAAACGCTATATGTTTTATGATTACAAGCTCTTCTTTCAGTGTTGCAGTCAAAAGATTAAGGTTTCTTATTATAAGTTGAACTAAATGTACTTTGCCTCTTGCTCACTCATGCTTTTATGCTCCCTAGGCTAGATTATTTTAATGCCCAGCTTGTTGATCTGCCGAGGAGGCCGATTATCAAATTTCATCTTGTGTAGCAAGTGCTGTTTCCAGAGCAAGTATTGTACAGGCTAATGCATGTTTCATACCTGCCGTTCTCTCATGGTGGCTACTAATACACCACAAAATCTATTTAAGCTATTACTGCTCTTGTACTACCAATTTTTTTCATGAACTTTGACTTATTATAAGAGACATTTGCCAGGGGGCTGATTCTACCAGGTTAAGGTAACAGAACCTTTATGCATGACTTCAGACAAAAAAAAAAAAAACAAACAAAAAACCACAAAAGAGGTGTAAACCCACATATTGTCTAATTGTGATCATAAAGCTATTGCATGGGCACTGGGTGGCGGATTTCTGCTTGTATCCCATATATATTTCAGAAGGTGTTGGTGTATCCCAACTGGCAGATTCAGTAGCACTTTTCAGCTCCTGAATCCTGGTGCTCGTGCACTATGGCTGTATCCTGCGTATTGAAATAAAACTATGTATAGGCAGTGTTTCTTTGCAAAGTCTGATTTTCTTCTAAAGGAAGACTTGTCATGTGTCATCACCCTTCCACCAGGCTGATCAGAGCACTAGGACTGACAGAGGCAGTCTGGGCTGCTCTGCCTGAGTATGCTCACGATTTTCACCATTTTCTGAGGGGTTCTGGCTTCAGCTATGTCTATCAGCTGCCATGAAATGCTTAGTAAGTGTTTAATGTCTAAGCTGTTTAATTTTATTTTGTTTTTTCCTGTGAAAAAGAAAATGCTAAGAGTTTTATTCCCAGGCTTGTCTCTTAAATGACCAGAAATTAAACCTACGCGAATAGTGTCATTAGAACTTTTCCTGAGAACACAGAACTTCAAGAGTGAGTTGTGGGGAGTGAGAGGATTTATAACTCTCTAACACTGACAACAAAGGTAATTTCACAACAGACTGCAAAACTTACTTGTTTATAGAAAGTCCTTACAAGAGCAAGAACTTCTGCACAAAGGTGTCACCATTTAAAAGGAAAAGATCAGTTGTAGAGCCCCTAAAGTTGTGGCTAAGAATATGGGCCTACAGGGATTGCACTGAAGATAAAAATATTTTGGCTCTAGTGACTGCTGTAATGAGAATGCATATAGAGATAAACTGACAGAGCTGAAAAGTATTTAATTTAGATGGAAGCCTACAAAAATGAATGTGAAAATGAGAATTGCTTAGGGGTAATAGATTGAGGGTACAAGACTAATTTTTTAAATGTTAACCTTTTACATGACAGCATGATGCTGTAATTAAAATGGCAGCATTCTTTGTTTGGGGAATTTATTTAATGTTCTTAATTGTTTTGTAATTCCTAGGTTATGATTTTTTTTCTGGCAACTTCTGACTGACAGAAGTCGAGGATTTTTCATATCAATACAATGGAATGAGTGAGCTTTACTGTACTGAGCAAAAGATTAAGCATTAACTTGTTTTAATTGTTGTAAATTATTAAATTAAACTCTTCTTGAGCATTAATATTTGTTCTGGTCTATCGTGAATATGAACATGGAAAATCAATTTATTTCTTTCTAGTAACTGGATCCTTAAGAACTTACACCAAACTTTGAGCCACTTTGATGTTCAAAGGCTGAGATCAGAGATGAGAAGAAAAAGAATGGAGACCTCTTCACAATATTTTTACCTTTGAAGTCTCAGGTTAAAAGTACTATTTCTGTGTGCTTAAACAAGCAAGAGAATGAAGGATAAGATCATGAATTATGATAACAGACAAGTGACAAATGTTTTGCATGAAGTACTTTCCCTTGTCAGGAGAGAGAATGTTCTTCTAAGAGATTTCCAAAGAGATTGGCAATTCGTAGAGTCAATTATTGGCAAGGAAAAAATATATAATGTATTTGGGTTTAACTGTTTAAGTGGAAACAAAAGATTCATTTGGAACTTTTCCCCATGTTTCCCTCTACATTCCATACAAGTGGTAGCAAACATGCACATTATCCAACTGTCAACAAATCCCCTAGACTCAAGCCTGGAACAGTACATCCCACGTTTCCCCCATGAAAATCTTTCATGAAAGCTCCTCTGTCATTCAAGATCATACTATTCCCTCCTCTATTTATTTCTAAGTGTCACTCAGCTCCATTCCACCAGCTTGGAAAAACGTCAAGAACTTTTATCTTCAGAGTCAGTTGCCAGTTCTGTTTAGTGAACAAGCCAGCAGGGACCTCTGGTGCCATCAATGCAGCTCCGTCAATGCCCCTCTCTTCAGGGATGGAGTATATCATTATCCCGATGGCTGGACAGAAAAAAGCTGCATTTTTAGAATAGTTCTCAGGGAGCAGTTACTGGAAATCTCCTCCCTTGAGACAGACTATTGGCAACAAGTTTTGCTGCTGTGACATGAGGTATTGCATCAAGACCCAATCCTGCCACTAATAAAGTTAGTGGGAAACGTGCCATTCTTTTCAAGTGAAGTCAACAGGATTAGTGTAACAAATCAGGGCTAAAAAACGTACCTTGCATCTACAAATGCAAATGGAAAGTCACGTCCCAAGTGAGAATGTCATTTTATGACTGGTTTCAGAATCGGGCAATGCGTCAAATCGGAATAAGTCCCTTCCCCAAATTTAAAATTTACATTCTAGAAAAGGGAAGTTTTATTTTCATATTGCAACACTTCCATTTTTGGTGTTGGGGGTGTTTAATAAAGTTTGCGTCTAAAATAAGCCAAGAACAGACTGTTTCAGTGTTGGATTTCTTTTTCCTCTTTAAAAAAACCAATAAGTTTCTTCTAATACAAGGCATACGCATTGCACAGATTTTAATTCTTTACGAAACTATTTTCTGATGGAAAATGCTTCACTTTATGCTTTTCCTTAACCAGCTCTAGTAGACTCTTTTAATTACCAACAGACACATTACACAGCTGTGCTAGGAAGCATTACTTAACCTGCTCAGCCTGAATGGAGAATTTCTGTTGATGTCAGCTGTCAGACCCACAGGCTCTTGACTGCACTAACAGGTAACAGTCCCATTCTCTTGGCAAGGGCCCTTTTCCTATAGAGAAATAACATGGTGCTGGGTTATTTCAATTTATATTTTTATATACGTATATATGTGCGTGTGTGAGAGAGAGAGTTGGTTAATTTTTTCATAAGATATTATCATACTTGGCAATACTGGCTTTAATTCTACTTAAAATGACAGAACTGGATTGTCATCATTTTTAATGGGTAAAATCTATGCAGTTCGTCAGAGGTGTTGTAAAATCTAATCAGAAATTAGACTGTAAAATTAATAGGCCTATATTCCCTATAATGCTGTTTTATAAAGCTGGAACTGTAGCAGATTTGGAGTTTCACACACGGTGCAATTCAGCAGCAGGGGAATCTTCAGTTTAAACAAATAACACGTGCAGTAACTGGTACCCCATGCTGAAGAGCTACCGGCTGTGTTTTACTTTGAGTAGTAGGGTACCAAATCCTTTCATTCCACGCCTGCTTTCATTTGAGTGTATTTCCATACCACAGCTACAGGCCAGGGGATAACTTCCCCCGCAGTTTATTTTTAAGAGGTTAAGAATGGCCGAGACGCTGATTTTGACCACGCAGCCCCTGTGTGCCAGTATCCAGGTGGCAGAAGGGCAGTGCTGGCTTACCCGTCGGTCAGAGAGGGATGACGGGGAGAGACGGGCAGGAGAGGCGGTGCACAGGGCTGTGAGCAGGGGGAGCAGAGCCAGCAGCTGCCCGGCAGCCCGGAGTGCGGAGGGAGGGGGGCGATGGCCGCAGCATCAAGGATGGAGCACACGCTCCGGGGCACAGAGCCTGGGCCCGGGCTGCCACTCCCGACAGCCCGATGGGAAAATCCCAAAGAGGCTCGGCAGGGTTTTCCTCCCCTGAAAGCGGCAGAGGGGCGGGGGGCTCCCCTGCCCCCGGCAGGACGGGGCAATCTGGCGGGACAAATGTGACATATGCGACATTATGTAAGGAGCGGCTGCTGCCGGCCCTGAGCGAGGAGACAGCAAACCTTCAAAACCTTCCCCGCGCTGGAATGAGTCACTTCCAATGGCAATTTGCACCATTTTAGCGCCGAGAGCCTCCCGTGTAATGATTATACAGCGTTACTATAAAACCTCAGGGTTCGTCTGCAGAAACATTCCTTACGCCGGGGTTCTCTGTGGAGGCACACTACTAAAAATTGGTGGGAGGGGAAGATTAAATAAGTAAGAGCATAAAAGCAGATTATAGAATAAATACACTCTTGTAGATCTGTTCAATAGGAAGGCGGGAGCTCACACTCCTGATTCTCCTGCTAAATTCCATAATACCGGGCAGATTCCTTCGCCACTTTTCCCACCTCAGCTTCCCAGATGTGAAATACCTATTTCAACTCTATCTTATCTAATGCTGTAATACAACAGAAATACCTTCACTGCTGTCTAGCCTGTGGAATCTGGATCTCAGTTTAGTCTTCAAACCTGGAACAAGCAATTGTCAACCTATAAATACGCTTCCTTTTGGTTTTGGATTGTCTACTCCTTTCCTGTAGATCCTGCTATTCATGCCATCCCAAGAAAAAAAGTGTTTGACAAAGGCAAAAGAGCAAAATCTTTTTTAAACAACTTGATAGAGAATAAAACACGAAAAGATTTTTTTTTTTAAATCCAGTTTCAAAAAATCTTCAGTAATATTTCTTTATATTAATAAAGCCATTGCCTGAAGTAATCATGTCTTACACCATTAGTGCACAGCAATACAAAACAAGGTGAAAAGTTTTGAGAAAGAACTTAAAGGAGTGAATCTCTAACAAGGAATACACTTTCTCTCTGTCATAATTGCACATTTAAGAGGCCTCTGCTCTACCAGTGGCAATTCAAAGTGACAATGCCTGGCTTAGCGCTGTTGTCTTTTAGCTACTATTATAGAAATTGTAGCTACACAATTTTGAAAGTGAGCAATTTTATGAAGTTAATTCTGTAACACTGTTTATGAATTTAAACCACACAATTAATGTATTATTCGCAGACATGCATAATGGACTCTTTGTATCGAATGATGGTTTAAGAAAAAATGTAACTGATTTTGGAGCTACAATGATTGATTTATGAGGTAAAATTAAAAATGCTAAGTATGTATTACTTGTCTACTCACCAGCTAAGTGGATGGGGGTGGTATGAAAAATATCTATATATAGCTATTTGCAATGCATGGATATCAAGGAATCAGAGAAATTATTTAAGGCAAAGCTAAAGGATTAACCTAGAAGTAAATGGTGAAGATTTAAGAAAAGCAATTGGCTATCAAGGGAAACCAGATAAGAATTAGATGTTCTTGCCTATAAAAATCTTCTCTAATATAAGGTAATGGGAACTTTATTCTTAGAAATTTTAAAACAGCTGGATTGAACAATATCAAATTAAAAGACAGCACTCCAGTAACATCTCTCATTAATATCTTGCTTTTTAAGTAATGGTGGGACTTTAAATGAAATGGTACCGAATATGAATAATGGAAACTACCTGCCTCTAATGAAGAAAGGACCTCTGTGGTACCAAGGGATCTGACTTCTTTGTACTTACCAAGAAGTACTGGAAGTACTTTCCATTTTCTATTCATTTGGAAGGAAAAAAAAAATCATTATACATGGTGAATATCATATAAGTTCACAGGCAGTTCCATTAAAGAGCTTTAAACCAAGTAAAAAGTTTAGTTAGTTTAGATAAAAACTATGCCCTGCTATTCTGCTGTGGTTTTTATACTAACAGATTTTAACTGAACAAGAAATTGAAGGAGGAACTTCTTTTATTTCGTTCTGGGATCTGATATCTTAACAAAAGTATGTAAAATCATATTGATGCATCAGGCTAATTTGGAAGAAACACACCAAAGCAAAGCACTGAACTTGCTGCTTCCACCATCCTCTTCACTTCTACGAAGCAAAAGAGTCTCAATTCATTGTTAGCTAAATCTCATGAACATCTTGCTATCCCTGAGCTAGCCTGCTTCAGGGTAAAAAAACCCATCTACAGGGAAACTACTCTAGTAAAGAACAGCTCCTTTAGTCAAAGGGCAGAAGGAGATTGGTTTAGCAAGGAAGTTTGTATAGTTTAATAAAAAAGTTAATCTAAGTGTTTCCATATTGATGGGTCTTGATTGAAGCTCTAAAATTAAGGCAGATTCACATTTCCATGGAACAGCCATGAACAGCAGAATATAATATAACTTACCTTTAAGCTAGAGCAAAATAATACATTTTTCCTAGATTGGTAACTGTCATACATTTTTACATAGAAACAGGACAGATGGATTACTTCTTACTTAGATTTTAGATACCTAATTCCATCAAAATATTAAAATGCAAAAACATTGCATCAGCATGGAACTTTTTATCCCTGAATTTTTGATGGGCAAAATTAAATAAAATTCGCCCAGATCTTGTGACTTTTATTTTCTGTTGAACACACACACACACACACATATATATAATATATGCTACACCATTTTGTGTATAAACAATGAAACATATGTAACATATATAAAAGCAGTTTTCTTTTCACTCAGATTCACATTATTGTCTATACCATATGACTTGCAACTAGTTAAGTATCAACTTCAGTTCATTTTACAACTCAGATTTGTATTCCTTATCCATTTATTCTCCTGCCAAAGCAAGCTGACCCTTCTTCCACCCGAACATTAACACACATTATAAGTTTCAATTCTTCCTCTTTCTGGAAATTTATCTTCATACTTTGTGAACTTTGTAACTCATATTTTCATCAAGTTTCAGTCACAACGCTCTTATGGGTCTGAGTGACCGCATTTTGAGTGTGTTTACACTCTTATGTCATGTGTGCTAGAATGACATTATGAACTCCCATTAAAAAAAGCAGACCACGCATACAGTATATCAATAATGTTTACAACATGTTACATAGAAATGAAATAGAAGTTCTGACACTGTTGCCTTTTCCAGTCTAATTTATTGAACTTGTGGCCACCAATTTGAAATGTTTATACACACTAACAGTTCTGTTCACCCACTCCACTGGCTCAGGCATGGCAATATTCTCCCTAAGAAAGGATGGCCATTAGGCACAATATGATAACTAATGAAAAGTAGAAGCTCACATTTTGCAATCTAGCAAAATATTATAGAAGACGAGTTTACAAATAAATAGCTGCAGTTGTCGTAAATTAAAAAAAAAAAAAAAAAGAAACAAAACCCACCCAAATTTATCTGCTAGATTTCATTTGTTACTGAGTAAATTGGAATACTCTCTACTACAGATGACCTGGTGGCTGTCTGGGATTACAAACTGGATCATGGGCTATCCAGCCCAAAGGTTAGGGCCGGTGTCCAGAACTGGGAAATGAGCCGAATGTTCATGGCCAAAAACCAGGAACCAGAAAGTCAAACCAAGGGTCAGCAGCCAGAGATAGGAATAAGCATCTGCCCAGGAATCACGACCTGAAATCTGAAACCCACAAGAAGAAACTGCAACCACAGGGCACTGTGCAGAGGTGGTTCTCTGCACCTGTGATGTGTGAGAAAATCCACACCGTGATGTGTGAGAGGATGCGCCGGGGTTCCACCTTGGAGACCTTCTCTTGAGCCATGGCTGATGTGCTCTGGCTAATGGGTCCAAACTGCAGAGACCATGATTTACTACTACAGAAGAAGGTCTTATCACAGATTAGCAAATTTTACCTGAAAAACCTGGCAAATAAACCAGTCTTCTACCCTCCAAAACTCTCTGGATGTCGAGAAAGATGGAAACTCTTTTCTCAGTATCACAATTGTTTTGGTAGATCCATAGAAGGCTTACAGCTCTGTTCAGCAACCCAGCAAGTTCCAGAGAAATTACATCCACTTAACACTTCTAAATTTTTTACTAAGATACAACTTCCAAATCTGTTAAATGCGGAATGAATTGAAACAAAGATATCAGAGTATGGCTCCTTAGAGTTTTGATAAACCTGCAACCTTCCTAAGGGTTTTTCATAGTATCACGGGAGAGAGGGGCTCCAAACGGTCAGACTGGACTTCTATTGTGTATGCGTGAAGCAGCAGTGGAGGAAGGTTGTGTGCACCAGGGCCTGGTGGGGAAAACCAGATCAAAAGATAAGTAGAATGGTTTGGGTTAGAGGTCATCTAGTCCAACCCGCTGCAGCCAGCAGGGACATCTTCAACTCGACCAGGTTGCTCAGAGCTCCATCCAACCTGACCTTGATCAGCTTCCAGGGACGGGGCATCTACCACCTCCCTGGGCAATCTGTAACAGTGTTTCACCACCCTCCTCATACAGAATTTCTCTCTTATCTCTAGTTTCAATCTATCCTCTTTCAGTTTAAAACCACTATGTCTTGTCCTATCGCAACAAGCCCTGCTAAAAAGTCTGTCTCCATCTTCCTTATAAGTCATCTTTTGTGTTAAAAGGCCACTATAAGGTCTCCCAGAGTCCTCTCTTCTCCAGAGGCCCCAATTTTCTCAGCCCGTCTTCATCTACCTTAGGTATATAAGGCTATCTTTGGCACATAAGAATTTAAATACGCAAATATTGTGCAGTGGGTCAGAGCACCCACATAATTCTTGCGAAAAAATCATGTTGAGGATTTTGCTATGACCTCACCCTATTTTTCTATAGGAAAGAAAAATATTGTCTGACTTCCCTCATAGCATATTCTACATTTTATTGACAAATCACTTATGACACTAATTTATTAGCATAGAAATATTACTACACTCAAGACAGCCTGCTTTGATTTACTACATCAGGGTTTTTCATATGCCAAGGTCCTATCATCTCTGCTGGATCATTAAAAGTCCCTTGGCTTTTTTTTTTTTTTTTTTTTGTGCAACATATGAGCTTTGCCCTGTAGCCCTGGCTAAAATCCTGAGTATTGGAATGGATTTGCTGCTCAAAGGAAGATTCACTGAGCTGATGCTGAAGATATACAGGATGTGTTTATCAAAACCATCTTTACATTAGCTCCTTGCCATAAAAGTCAATGGCAAAGAAGGGAAAAAAAGGGGGGCATGAACGCAGAAAAGTAAAATCCAACAATTAGAGACAAGCTGCTTAAACTGCAACACTGTTTTATCCTCCTTGTGTCAAATCTGTTTTTACAACATTCAAAGGGAAGGAATGCAACTAAATCCATCTATCCCTTTTCCATACGGTTAGTGTTTCAGGGGCTGATATCTGCTTAGTTTTGTGAAAACATCAACACCACTTTAAAGAAGCTGGATCTAATGACTGTATCCAGAGGCACCTGCTGAATTCCACAGAGATGTGAAGCATTGTAACATTCAAGAGTCTCTTTGCCATCACCATTATATTACAAGGAAGCCGGGTGGCCAATTTCATAAGCTGTTGTTCCAACTTTTTTCCTCTCTTCCATGGCTTCATTTCACTATGTGCACAAGCAATGACTGACTACTGGTTCTAGTCAAGCAAGCTCTGCATCACCAATATTCCAGACTAGAAGAGTCCCTTCAGAAAACACATTAAAATAGAAAACTTGAGACTGAAATGCAAACTCAAGCTCTGTCCGTCACATAAATTGATTTGGTATTTTGAAAAAGAAATCAAAGTCTCATTGACCTAAAGCTCGCGGCTCAGATGAAATTCATAGAAAATCAACTTGCTTGTTTTTAATTCAAGGATCTTTCCTGGAAAAAGAAAAAAGTACATCTTAACACCTAACTGAAGATAACCAATTATTTTGTCTCCACTTCTGAAACCAAATAAGTCCAAACCATTTCACTGTTACTTAAAAATCTAAGTATCTGAGCTATTGAAATTGGATGTGAATAAAAAAAGTAGACACATTTTCAAGCCCTTCTTGCATTCTCAGAATTTTTTATATATATTCCAGCAAATGCTATTTTAGCTGTAGCAATAAATTTGAACACCTGTTGTTTGTGTAATGTGTACCTGCCAGTCTCTCAGACAGACCAGTTCATGCTATAATATAATTCCAAAGAATATGTTCGTATTTTGTCTGAAAAGTAAACAATTCATCTGCTCACAAGGAAACAAGTCTGCTTGTCAGCACAGAAAATAAATGTACGGTGATGCTATATATCCAGCATAAAAAATAGCACAGAGTTTTGAAACAAAAGTAAATATCTCAAAACAGCCTATGTGTATAAGTTCAATTATGTAAACAAGCAAAAGCTAATTAGTGAACATTTCAGCTGCATTACAGAAAATAGGCTACACATGCAGGCATACACCTTGAAGTCTGTGAGGAGCACACTTGCTCCTCTTTGGTCTTCACACCACCCTCCAGCACGGCCGATAAGGCACCGAAAGGCCCTGATGTTTTCCCCTCCCTCTCCCTCTCCCGCAGATATGGAAGCACGGTGGAGATACCCGGCTGCGTCAAACGATCGCTCGGGAAGCAAAATCTTCAGCGGGAACTTTGTACCCGAATATATCAAAAAGTCAACACGGCTCATTGTCGCATTAGGGAGCTGCTGCTGTCCCAGGATTGCTGAGATACTTGGCAAGACAGACGGGCAGCCTCTCTGTCTCCCCGATGGCGTCTGCCTCGCTGCAGATTTGTCATGCAATTCATCGAGTTGAACTGAGCACATAAATTTTCAGTTATGACTAAAAAGTTAGAAAATTCTCCGCAGATGAAAACTACGTATCTGTGCTGATTGTCAGGCAGGGAGCACTTTGGGGAATAAGAGCAGGAACAAAGGATCACTCCCAGAGTGCGAGAGTGACTTAGAGAAGGGAAGAACAAGCTAAAAGTAACACTGGCGAGAAATTAATTCAATGTTAACTCTAGAAGATCCTTCTACAGTCATTCATTTTCCAGTCAAAACATCATTAAATAGTTAAATCACTCCCACCATAGGTGGCAGTTTATTGAGATTTGTTTTTGAGAACTGAGAGTTCAGTAAACCAAAAGGTTCCACCACAATCTCAGCTCTGAATTTAAAACCAGCATCTTCACAATAAACCACTGATCTCCACCCTTAACTGTGGCAAACCAGCAGCCAGACACACAACAGAGAGATCATGCAGAACCCTGCACTTAACACAGAAGCAATACGAATCTGAATTTTCATATAAAATCTAATGTCAGACAGGAAGACCAAAAACAACAAAGTCCTTCCATAATAAAGACTCAAACCATTCTCGTATCATATATCTTATATGACGTCTATCATAATTCACACATTGTAAATAAATTTGGTTCTTTTAATGTTTTTTCTTTTCTTAGAAAAGCTTATTCTCAATCAATATTTTACACAGTGCAGGCCATGCTCTATGACTGAAGTGCAAAAACCTGAGCTTCTTGCCAGGGAAAGACTTACACCTGAATATGAGGAAACAAATATTACTGTTTGAACAATCCTTTTGAAGAAGTTTTGAAGTTTTTTCTTTTTGAAGAAAGTCCTTACATAGCAAATATATGTAGACCTATAAAAATAACCTCATTTTTGTCCACTCTTTCCTTCTAATTTTGTAACAATGTGTGCAACTCATCTAACGTGTACTTGTTTCATTATTACCAACATATAAACTAGTAAGCTACTCAGAATCCTCATCTAATTTTAACATTTACCCAGGGTACTTTGTATTCTATTTGAAATACGATTTTTTAAAAAATTGGCAAAGTCCTAGAGTGCAAATAGTTTTACTGAATATGACACCAAATGATCAATGTCAATTTGCTTTAGAGAGTACTCTAAGTATTTCTACAAGCACCTTCTTGCTGATATAACACAACCTGCATTAGGAGGTGGAAAGTTCGCCTTAACTACCCCAGGAGAATAAAGCAGTAAAACTGTAGCTGCAGACAGGCCTCTTACTCTACCCAGCCAGTGTGGTCAAGACTGGATGAAGAAGACACGCAGAAAGGAAAGTTCTGAAGAGGAGAGCAAAACCAAAACAATACTGAGAAACAAATAAAAATTCCTTTTGGACTATTCTGGTTTGGCTTTTTTCAGTATTCCTGCCACAGGAAATCCCCCTGCATTTTCTTAAGACACCCGTATTTGCATGAGAAGGAGGAAGCTAGATGGGAGGGCTTTTCTGATAGCCTTACCTGGAGGGGTTTGAAACAGGGACTGGGGAGTGTGTAAACTGAGAAGAAAATATTTCATAGGCACAGATTCTCAGTGGAATGATACTAGTGCCCAGATTAAAAAATATCCCGCAAGTCATATTTGCATGCATACACCATTTTCCAGCCACTTTTTTTTCAGGAGGGGCAATAACAGTCTTCTCTTTTAAGAGTCTCAGCACCTTGAATAAATTCCAACTTTAACTTACCTGTTAGATCTCTCTCAGTATTAGGATCCTAGTAGATCTGCAACCAACTAGAATGGCACAGTCCTTCTCTAGGATCTGGTTCTTGGTTCAGGCAGGCAACAGGTAGGATGGTTCTCAAACTATCTGCCGAGAAAGAAAATAGGCAGCTTTAAACAAAAGCAGGTACACCCAGGCAAAAATTTAAAGTAAAACAAAAAAGGGAAAAGGAAAAAAAAAAAANAGGAAAGAAAAAAAAAAAAAAAAAAAAAGGGAAAAAAAAAAAAAAAAAAAGGAAAGAGAGAAAGAAGCAGAAAACTGAAAACAAAAATTGACCCGCAAGTAATTTTCCTGTTTATTCTTGTATTTCTAACTAAAGCCAGGTGACACAGGCACAGAAGACCATGATGAAAATGGGGCGAGGGGAAGGGAAGAGGGAGATGCAAACATTCACCTATCTACTTCAGTGGAGCCAACAACCAGCATAGCTGCTACCTTGCAAACCCAGTCCCAGTTCCTGTTTTGCTTGATTTGGACTATGTACCTGAACTTCAGCCTACTACCCTGACCCATGAAACCTCACTAACCACGGGGCTATAGGCACTCTCCTCCTTCCTTACATTATACCTTCCCCTGCAAATATACTGTTATTAATAAGTGGTCAATGCCAACAGAAAAGAATGAAGGAATCCCACTCCATGCAGTAGGAACGGCCTGAACAGGGTTCATGTTTTCAGATGAGGCAAGCCAAGGCTCAAATCCACAGTCAGCACCCAGAAGAACTCTATCACCTGAAGGACTTTTATCAGTGCCGCAAGCAAGGGACACATTTTATAGCTGTTAACTTTATCATCTTCTCCCCACCTTTTGTGTATTTTCAGTTGCCAGAAGTGCTGGGGAGGGTAGCGACAGTCAGAGTTTCTTAGGAAACAAAGATTCCAAGGCCAGGCATAATCAGCCTAGCAAAGAGAGGCCAGAGACTCGGGTGGAACTTCAGCAGTGGGAGCAACGTATAAATGTTACTCACCATTGCTGCTATGTCAGGGATTTGCATCAGTGCAGACCAAACGAACTGATTACGGATGTGATCTGCCACAGTCACTATTTCCAGCAATGTCTCAATGACTTGGTCTGTTCACTGCAGTGTTTGCATGCAGACTGCAAAGAGTAGCAGAAAAAAACTCCCTAACATTCCTGAGTTTCCACAGTCCAGGACAGGAATGGAACATCACAGGTGCAGTTCCTGTTATTTCTGTTTCTCAGCATTCCCTCAGGAAGGGCTCAGCCATTAAAACACATTATTTTGGATCTGTGGACCTTGGCAGACTGGGTTCTTTGTCCCCACTTCTTTTTAAGCACTGAGTAGCTCATGCTCTCTTCCAAGTCCTCACAAGCTGTGATCTGGAGTGTTCACTGTAGGGTCCTTGTTAGTTTCTTAAATATATTGCTTAGAAGGGGAAGGTCAGACCTGAAGTAATAACAAAAGCACAGGACTAACCCATCAGAGGAAGGCTCCTCTGGTGTTTTGTAGACTCATGAATGTTTGCAGGAAAGAAAAAATCATTATTTCTAAACACACAAATCTTTTAGACCAGAACTCATGTTTTTGGCTACTACAGTCCTTCCGTGAATCCTGGTTTTAATTGTGGCTCTCAATAATTAAATTTACTGAACCCAGACATATAGTAGCCGTGATACAATGGGGGCAGACTTCTGCTGTCTGAGAAAGTTTTCTGAACATGCATGTTCCTTTCGGTGAGGTGAGATGACAGCAGTCTGCTCAGACCTGAGGCATGCTGTGGGCACTGAGCAGTGATGACTTGGTTTACCACCCATGGTTTATCATCCTTTCCATGATAAAGGATGTGGCAACAGATAGGAAACTTTTCTCTATCTGTAATACAGCTACAGCAGTGCCTGATATATAAATTCTTCCAAGGGTGTTTGTACCAGCCTTTGCTCTCAGCTGTCAGTCTCCATTCTCACTCAGGGTCTGTGCTTGGGTACAGCAGCCTTTGATATGACCACAGCTAATCAAAAAAGCTGCACAGGTGGGGTTTTCAGCCCTTATGAATAAGAAAGTTGGGGTTAGCTTCGAAAAAGCCTCTGAAGGAGGTGAAAAAGGAGGATTTGAAAGTAGGATATCCAGACTTATTAAGTTCTCTTCACCCCCATGGTGTGGAACACCGTTACTGCGACACAAAGGGAACACAGGGACTAGCCTTTTTTCTTTCTTGTTTCTTTTTTAAAAAAGAATTGTTTCATCTCTTTGGATATATAGAATTAGCTGTTCATTTTTCCTCATTTAAATACATCTCAGGAGGAAGGAGAACGCACACGGGCACTACTTCCCACATGCATCATTTTCCTAGTCTGCTCCCTCAGAGGGGTTTGGTGAGGTCACTCCATTATGCAGCACATTATTTTTAAACACTTCAGTGACTCCTTCCAAAACGTTCCCTCTTTAATGAAACCTGACGCATCAGAAAAGGGAACGGGAAGTTTTTGTTGGTTGTACTTATAATCTTAAGTTGCTTATCCTGAACGTGTCAGACAGCAGGGCCACGGGGCCAGCAAGGCTTCAGCCACTGACCTCTGAACCCTGGCTGGACCTTGCCCCGGTCAGCTCTGTGACAGGAAAACTGGCAGACTCTGAACCCAGGCTTTGGGGCTGTGAGCAGGGGAACAGCTGCACTTTGCAACATGAACTTTGTACTTCGACACATGGACATTTAATCTCCATAAAAGAGCCTTTGTTTCATTACTTATTAACATCTCCTCCTTGAGTAAAGTTCTTTGTTAATGAGGCTTTAAAGCGTGGTGTGAGGGTTTTTTCCCCACCTTCCTAAGCCCAGAAAATAAAACCCACCACCCAACTTGATAGGATTACATTAAATGTTAGAGAGTATAAAAAGAAAAAAAAAAATCAATTTAAGACTTTATGCACCTTCTGAATACTTGCTGTGTGAATATTTGCTGTGTGCTCTCTTCTGAGTGATCAGTTCTAATAACCAGAGCTAAATAGAGAAATCAGGCAATGTTCTGAGGCCTGTCTTTGCAGAGATCACTTTTTGAGATGATACCTACAGTAATTCAGCCCACAGCGACATTCACCCTTACTTAATAAATCAGCTAAAAAGATGAAATAGTAGAAAAGTGTCAGCCCATCCACGCTAAAAAGCCATACTTTATGACAGTGTCATGAGTTTTATAGTTGCACAGCTTTTTGCCACCAGTTTTACTTTGGAGCAGTGTCAGTGCTTGGCTTCTGTGTATTTCATCTTAAAATATGCTAACACACATAGCCCAGCAAATTGGAAGAGAAGACATTTATGCCCTTTCCTTCACTAGAATAAATCTTTGATCAGGAACAGAAACCTACCTAAACATCAGATGAAAACCTCAAGAAAGAGGCCACCTAAGATGCTTTAATAATTTCTGTACCAACAGTAAAAGCTCAAGATGCCTGCATACATTAACTGTAACAAAACCAAGTGACAGAAAAGTATTGGAAGATCCTGGTAATGCTCCATTATATCTGTGTTGTCATAAAAATATAGAGCAGCAAAAGAAGCTTAAGAAAGTAGAGGTGTACTGAACAATTCTTCATCTGCAACTAGAATAAAACAAATACTTGGAAGTAAACTATTTGTTACAGCCCGTTAGAAAGAAATTATCCACAGACAGAGGGATCACAGCCACACTTCCTATTTTTCATCACTACCATTTTTTCAACATGAATTTCTTTCCATGCCTCTCTGGTGAGCTTTTTTCTCCCCCCTTTTTGTTTCTCTTCCATGTGATGGGGAGACACCCTCACACTCACCTGACCCAGTTTTCCTTCATTTTCATTAACAATATGACAGAAAAAAGGAAATTTCCAACTAGTCTAGCAAGTCAGGTGGGTAAAGAATAAACCAAGTGAAGATATCAAAGCCCTCCCTTGCACAAGGCTGGGCTAGCTGGACTCAGAAGCGATTGGATGAGGATGGTCAGCTCCCGCTGTTCCCTAAGAGAAGCCCACGACTTTTCTCATCTGGACGTATTTGTTTACCCCCATACACAACTTCAGGGCACTGCTTTGTCAGCATCATCATTCATCTAATCCCAGAGTTTGACTTGCATTCTTTGCATAGAGTGGCTGACACAAAACTCCACAGTTACTCTTCTTCTCTTACTACATTTTGGGTAAAGAGTACTTTTGCCCTGCTATGACCTGCAGAGCAGCTGGCACAGCTACAACTGTGCTACACCTGATTATTTCCCTCTGTATATCCAGCAAGCTGTGACTTTCTCCTCCTTGAGGAGCCCCCCATGATAGGGCAGGCATTATGCATTCCTCATCACCTCCGCCCTGGAACACGGCCCTCCAGTCACACGGGCTGGCCATCGTGATCATAAGATTTAGCTGTTGCTAAGAATAGGCAAGATCGTTTGGAAGGGATCCTGCTTTATTCCTGGGTGCAGCTTCTGAATGATGTTAGACAACAAAACCCTTTAGGCTGGATTCTGGATGGCACCTGCCTGCTCTTTCCATCAGCTCAGGGGTGTCAGACCTCTCTCCATGAGGGTAGGCAGGCACGAAGGTCTGTGCCATTTGCTTAGTTAGGGACAGCTGCAGACGTGTAGAGGAAACCATAATGTCTCCGGGAACAAAGCAGGAAAGCCTCTGGGGAACTATGATACCTTTAATTTAAATTAAAAAAAAAAATAAATAAATAAGCTTGGAAAGAGAGCTGAGAAGAGCAACAAGAATGATTTTGTTCTGGAAAAAAAAAAAGGACTTCTTCCAGTGAGACACTGAACTAAATGTATTTTGCTTCAAAGAGAAGATTATAATCTTTAAGGGACTAGACAAGAAGACATTTCATAAGACTCTAAATTAGTGGGCAGACACACAACAGAATCCAATATTTGCAAGTTCAATCTGAAGATAAAAAACACGTTTTAAGTATAATTATCTACTGAGATGAATTGTCAAAAGATGCAGTAAATTCTCCATCACTAAGAAGCTATTTTAATTATTATATGCTTAGCTTCCACTACAGCCCAGAAGTCTCAGACAACACAGACCCAATAATCTCTAAGTTTATCTAACATCTAGCATAAGCCACCCCCTCTGTCTGAAAATTGTTCCTGTTGTTAATTCCAATGAGATTATTTTCTTCCCCAAGAAATTCAAGGTGGGAGAATTATGACAAGTGGATAATTAGGGCATACAACATCAGGTCACGTAGACATTATTTATATAATAGTAACATTCCTCAGTCCAGTGCTTCCAGAGAAAAAATTAAAGGTATTCCCTAATGCCTGATTCAGGTTAGAAAACTAAAACAACAACAACGAAACCCTAACCAAACAAAAAAGGACTATTGTGTTATATATAAACTTTAAAATAATGCAATATCGTGTATAGTACTGTGATGTGCTTTTATCAGTTCCAGAATTCATCACAGAGAATCATAGAACGACCTAAGGNATGAGATATATTGAGAGCAATAAACCTGTGACTGCATATTTGCCTATATATATATACTGTATCCAATGTCAGACCAATGTACAGTTCACAAGACAACTTCTACAAAACAAGCTCTATCTTAGCTCAGTTTGGGAGCATGGTATGTGAATATGCAAGAAGAGAAAAACACACTGGGGTTTGTCTTCTTTCTGTTTCTTACTCTTCTTTGCAGCACTTCGTTATTATAATGTTAATGCTCATCATTGTTCTTCTTCACATCATAGTGCCCAGGCTGAGCAAAGCTAACATAATCCTAGCACTTCTGATGTTACAAATTAAAATTAACCGTGCAACACCATGGGAATATTTGTAATATGAAAGATGTGGAACGGGGACTTTGTGACAAGTACAAGGAAAAGAGAAGAGGAAGCTAGATGGCTTGAACTTTTTCAAGTAAGAGACCCTGTAATGGGACAAGGAATACAAAATAAAATCATGCTAACAGAACTTAGTTTCAGTATTATTTAGGATTTCTGTCACAGAAAGAGACATTTTCAAGTCTGTGGCTGCTGATGCTCCAGCACAATTGATGCTCAAGTCATA
>VYZR01038879.1:1353-17955 GCA_013400675.1 Oxylabes madagascariensis | reverse complement strand
ATTTTGAGGTTTTTTTGTCGGGGGGTATTTTCACCAAAAAAAAAGGAAAAAAAAAAAAAAAAAAAAAAAAAAAGAAAAAAAAGAAAAAAATAAGTATTCATGAAATGTTATTGTCCAAGATAGAATAGTAGAGGCTGAGGAGAACAAACAATATAAATAGAGAACACATTTTTCCTTGCCTGCTTCACAATAGCTAAGATTCTTTAAAAAAAGAATAGGTAGAAAGATAAGACATGCATGCCTGATACTGAAGAAAAGACTGTTTGTACCCAGCACACTGGATAAATTGTTCTAGAACAGTTCAGCCATGTCAAGAAATGATCCTTTCATGCTGCCAAGGTCAATTAGACCTGTAGCCAGTGTTAGTCAAAAAGGTCATCACCGCTCATGTATTTAAAATAAATGCACCTGTTTTCTCCTAGAATTTCACAAACTTTTGGCAGATACCAGGCAGGTAGGAGATTTTAGGTGTGATATGCCGTGATTGGCATGTGTTTTATTGATGGATCAAGAGCTGCAGGAATATTTGGCCCAGTCCTAAGGCTATGGCAAAGCCCGTATGCTGCTGCTGCAGCCCCCAGTTACAGGTAGAAGCAGGAGGGTGACAGATATACCTACAAAAGGGAAGGCCTGACCCCTCAACTCCTAATTCTTGGTTAAAATTTCACTTCATTCCTGGTGTTCAAGACAACATTTGTTTCAATCTTAACCCGATCTCTGGAAGACCCCCTAAACATAGCAAGGAAAAATTCTTATAAGCCTATTCCCATGGAAATTCATTATACAGGTGCATTCTAA
Source organism: Oxylabes madagascariensis (assembly GCA_013400675.1). Lineage (NCBI taxonomy): Eukaryota > Metazoa > Chordata > Aves > Passeriformes > Timaliidae > Oxylabes > Oxylabes madagascariensis. The sequence continues at coordinate 17,157 of VYZR01038879.1, read as the reverse complement.
GAAGTAGTCTACTTGAACAGGAAAAACAACAACAATACATTAAGATGTAAATTAAATGCGTGATTGTAGTTAGTCTTCCACTCAAGCAATTCCCATTGTTATTTTGACTTACTGATCAACAGAGAAATGCTGGAAAGCAGAAGACTTTAAATATAGGCTAATCAATTATATTATTGCTCTAATTCCACAGTTTTGTTTAAAAATACTGATTTCAGGGGAAATTTATATCTAAAATAATCTGATGCTTGCATTGAAATGGAGATCGAGCTCGTTGTGGCAAAAATTAGATAAATAGCTTTGTGGTCCTCACCTGTGTGCATGAAGAGTTAAAAAATAAACAAATAAATAGGAACAATTGAAACATCCAGTGGGAGTTACTTCACAGATTTGCCTTTTTTCCAAATTTATAAGCTGCTCTTTTGAGACACTTGCCTTGCAGAGCATACAGGGAAGAGAAGCCTCAGCTGGAATGCCTCTCACACAATGTGAAAGAAACAACATTCAGCTATACCATGATCCCCAATGTTATTTCACATTAGCTCTAGCAAAGAGTCCCAACTCTTACAGAATTGTTGCCTGCAGACTGTGAGGTTTCTGTTCCTGAGGTTGCCTTGTTTTTCTATAGGAGACCTAGGTGTAATTATGCCCGCGCTTCCATTGCATACACTAACCAGGCAGGATCCCTGTCCAGAGCGGAGGAAAACTCAGGGCAGGCAGTGGAATTGTACCATTTTAAACCAGCTGTAGCTTTGTCCCATGATGTCTACTCAACAGATATGCACCATTGCTAATTGGCTGTCTGGCCTCATCTGTCCACAGTTGAAAGATAAAAGTGTAAAACAAACTCCTCTACAGTTTAAGGCCAGAAGACACTAAAGTTCAATTCATTTTCATGTGGGTTTTTTCCAGTGTTTTCAGAACCTGAATACTGAGTAGATTTCTCCTGAACCCTTTTAAGAAACTTCCTGTAGAAGCTTCCTCTCCCAATGAACTCATTGAAACTCTACCCACTTAAAAAGAAGAAAAAAAAAAAAAGAATAAATAAATAAAGTGCCTTGGAAATCACAGATCTCTTTTGTGTTCCACAGTTTGCTAGCAGTTAATGACATTATAATGGCTTAGGTGAGAGGGTAACAGCATATCCAGTACTCAACAGAGAAACAAAGAGAATGGAGAGGGAGGAAAAAGAGCCTTTTCTTCAGTGAACAGAAATGATGACAGAAATCAAAGTGAAACTAAACCAAAACATGCTGGTAACCTGTAATATTGGCAAAAACTGAAGAACCCAGGTACTCCTGTGCTGAAGCCGGGCCTTCTGATTTTCTACTAGCTGTACCTGCCAATGATTACTCATTGGGAAAATTTTGTATTCATACTAGAACTAAAGTGATTGTACTGTGCCCTTACTGTCCTGCCTCAAGAGTGCTCTGGTAGAGTTGAAGGCTTGAACAAGCAGTGCTGAGACTCACTCTACCTTTCCCAGACACAGGCAGGAAGCACCTCCCTCCTTGTACTGGTGGAGCACAAGGATGCAGAGGGAGCTGAACATCCCGCACTTGTGTTCCTCTGCTGCGTGCACACAGCTCGTGTTTTCTTCAAACAGTGACTTCTGGCTTAAAGCTTGAGAGCCAGCCCAGGCCTCCTTCTGCTCCCAAGCCAGGACATCCAGTTCTCTGTACCACTGAGCTGCAGAAGCCAGCACAGGAGGTGTCCCATTTCAGAGGCCCTGTCAGTGCTACCCTTCCCACCTCCTCTCCCCCTAAAATCCGTGTCCACACAGCTGTGAGCAGCCCTCACTGAACAGGCACTTAGGCAGCAAAAGCAAAAGAGGTCATTTTTAGCCTCTGACTATCTGGAGGAACTGAGAGGAGGCTGAGGGACACAGCCTAGGGAAAGATCCAATGTCCAGCTGCCTGTATTGACAGGGCAGTGATGGAGGAGATGGAGCCATACTCTCCCATCAGTGTCTGGCAGGACGAGACACTACAGCTGAAAGCTGAAACAAGAGTCAGACGGGATATAAAGAGCAATTTGTTGTCCATGAGGGCAGGCAGGCAGTGGAAGAAATCATCAGACAGGCTGCGTAGGCTCTGTTGCTGGAGGCTTTCAAGAGCTGGCAGGACAAAGGCTTGAGTAACATGGTCTGGTGTCACCGGTGACCCTGCTTTGAGCTGGAGATTGGACAACAGACCTCTTGATATCCATCCCAACCTCAATGACTGTATGGCCCTTTTGAAGGAAGTAAATTCCAGGCTTTGGTTTACATAAAGACCTGCCTTCTCTCTGGTGCATCAGAGATGTGATTTCAGGACAAAGCAGATATTTTCTACTTCAAAGTACTCCCAGTCCTGCGTGCTTTGTAAAGGTGAAGGCGTGGGTGCCCCGGACCCTTGTGTGGGAGCAGATGAGGAGCTTTCAGAAGACCAGGTCATGCCATTTTGGAACATGGGCAAGCTCTGGCTGCTGTCACATGCACGGTGACCTTGCTGTAGTTCAATGCAAGATTTTCTTGGCATTGCCAGGCAGTCATGCCATTTGTTGCTGACAAAACAGAATCTAGACCTGTTACAGGCAAAAAGCCTTAGAGGCTTAATTGTTTAATGGCAAGATCTCAGCAAACACTTACTTATCTTGTAACACAATAAAAATGCATTTTTAAGGCACCTCTGATATACAATATTTAAAAATGGCCTCCACACAAAAAGTACTTGCTGATGCCTACACACCATGTCAATTAAAATGTAAATAGACATAAAACTATTTAAGCAGAAAATACAACGTGTTTTTGAACAGCCCATAATTTAAGATCAAAAAACGAGAGTGACTGTAGGGATCACAGCCTGTCACTGGTTTGAATTCAAATAACTGTTAACAAAGCTGGTTGTCTCAATTCAGCAAGTCTCATGCTATTTCTCACCAACCTTATGGATTCCACCACTGCACTTAATCCCCTTGCCATGATTCTCCACAGAATCATAGGATGGTTTGGGTTGGAAGGGGACCTTGAAGATCATCTAGTTCCAACCCCTCTGTTGTGAGCAGGAATGCCTTCAAATAGACNTCACAGCCTGTCACTGGTTTGAATTCAAATAACTGTTAACAAAGCTGGTTGTCTCAATTCAGCAAGTCTCATGCTATTTCTCACCAACCTTATGGATTCCACCACTGCACTTAATCCCCTTGCCATGATTCTCCACAGAATCATAGGATGGTTTGGGTTGGAAGGGGACCTTGAAGATCATCTAGTTCCAACCCCTCTGTTGTGAGCAGGAATGCCTTCAAATAGACCAGGTTGCTCAGAAAAACTCAGAAACCAAAAACCCAGAGGCTCTAAAAGGCAAAGTGGTTTCAGCACCATGTCAAGGCCAAAGCAAAACCAGAACAGTGTCAAGGGAGATTTGAATTACTTTTCTGTACATTTATTTGGTGCGTGAACACAGGTCTTCATGTTCCTGAGACAGATTCTGAACACAAACATATTCTTTGGTAAACTTCAGAATAAGTCAAGGGGCTTTCCACAGTTCAGGCCCGAAAAACATATAAAAAATTATGTAAGATTTTGAAATCTCTCTTTAGAAACAGTCTTCTTTTAAAGCCCCAGACCAATGTCATTAGCAGACAATACAACTATTAGCATTTGTGACTCTTCATTTTTACATATATTTTGTCTCCTTGAGTACTGTGTTCAGTCTTGGTCACCACAACATAAAAAAAAGACATTAATTATTAGAGAGTGTCTAAAGGAGGGACACGAGGATGGGGAAGGGTCAGGAGGGAACGCCATATGAGGGGAGCAGCTGAGGGCACTTGTTCTGTTCAGCCTGGAGGAGTCTGAGGGGAGACCTCATTGTGGTCTTCAACATGAGGGAAAGAGGAGGGGCAGGCACTGATTTCTTCTCTCTGTGACCAATGACAGGAGGGAATGGCCCAAAGCTGTGTCAGGGGACGTTTAGGCTGGATATCAGGAAAAGATTCTTCACCCAGAGGGTGGCTGGGCACAGGAACAGGCTGGAGGTTTCTGGGGATGGTCCTGGGGAGGTCCTGTGCAGGGCCCAGAGTCGGGCTCAATGATCTGATGGGTCCCTTCCAACTCAGCATCTTCTGTGATTCTACGAAGACTGTACTCTGAAAGGGTGAGGGGGAAGCCATCCCTTACAAGCACATAACACGAGCACCAGCTATCTTCAGGGGAGATACTAGTCATGTTTCAAAGCCCCAACCAAGCTCGGCAGTGCACCCATCCATTACGGACCCCTGCAGGTGGGTGAGCTGCCCACCAACACACACCCAGGGTGTGCTCAAAGCACCTCCCTCCCGACCTTCCCTGGCCTGAGGGAGGTTCTGGGGCGCAGCTGGCTCTGCCTTCCCGGCTGTAGGGGGAGAGGGCTGGAGGCTGGCGGGCACTGCCTGTCTGGTACCCACACGCTGACTGTGGGGCTCTGCACCAGCTCCATGAAACTCCACCAGACAAACCCCAAGCATGCACCTGGGGATCACACAGAGCAGCACAACCACGTAACAGAGCTGGGTATGACACGTAAAGGGAGCCTAATACCTTTGAGGCTGAGAAAATTACCACTCATTATGCTAAGTAATGCCTTATATCAGCATGTAAATAACTTTTCTTTGTTAGCAATCACCAAAGCATTCTCAACAGAAAATTAATATGTGATTTGTTTATGGATTCACCTAATTTAGGGTAGAAAGACTTTTAAACTGAAACTAGATATGAAAGTGTGTCACTAAAATTTTTCTGAGCTATGTGTACATATCCATTTATATTTATACAGACACATACATACACACAATTACATGTTCTGTCTCTGTGATAGGCTGAATCAGATACGATGTTAAATACACAGCCCTATGCTGTATGTTACAAGAGATTTCACACATCTTCCTATTTCTGACAGCCATAGTTTTGGTGGGAAATTAAAAGTTAATTTTGTTTTTTTGTCCTTTTGTCTTTTTTCCTTATCAGCAGTGCCTCCAAGGCATGCTTAAGTATTCTGAAAGTGACCTTCATTTTACTCATATCATCCTGACACAAGTGATTTAGCCTCCATACTTGTAGGAGTAAACATAAGAAACACCCACTGACTGACAAATATTTCATCAGAATTCAGCCACGCATTTTTTCCTGGGCATGGAGGGGAGGGTGTGTTAGATGATGACCTCATTTAGTAAGGCATCATCATTTAAGTTCACCACCGGTGTATGGATGCTACCACTACTTTTTGCACTCTCAGCCTGCACCTTCTTGTCTTCCTTTTGTTATATTTTGTGGCCCATTCCACATGCAGCTGCCATGCACTGATGTTGCTGTGATTTCCCAGATGGACACAGATCTTTTAATCAAACCTGACCCAGACAAGGATTTTCTCAGTTTCAAACCTACTCCCAGATCAAGCAGGCAAGCAATTTTTGAATGTTTAAACATATAGAAGCTAGACAAATAATGTAGAGAAGAGCACATCCAGCTCTGCTGGGGTTTGTTTTTTCCAGGACAGTAGTGGTACCACTAGTCACAATTGCCAAAAACTCTGGGCCATTAAATCCAGTGGGGAAATCTGTGCACTCCATATAGAAGTCCTTTGCTGGACTGGAATCTGGAGGGCAGATGAAACAGCTTTCAATACATTAATTACTTGTGACCTGACTTATGAGGTAGTGGTGGTAGCTTAATAGATACAGAACAAATGTGAAAAGCAAGAGAGACGGAAAAACAAAATGATGGAGAGAAGGGCTTTAGTCATTGACTGGGGAAAAAAGTCTTAAGAAAAGGAAACAAAAAACTGGCATGTAGCAATAAACTGAGTCAAACAGGCTCTCAAAGACTTAGGACAACTTTTTCTGAAAGAATTTAATACTCAAAGCACCAGAGAATATGTTCTGGGTTTTAAAAAAACAGATGTCACAGGATTATTACGAAAGGTGATTTCAGCAGTACCCTATCACACAGACCTAGGCTAGAAAGCCATGTGAAAAACTGTTGTGGCAGACACAGTAAAGACCGTGAGGTTACAGATAGAGAAGGAAGAGCACATGCACTGGAGATGTTTTATCAGTGCTTTTGTTATAGTATTGAAAAAATAGAGTGTATATAAAAAATAATGAAAAAACCACCTCAGAGACACCACATTCAAGACAAGCCTAAGACGGCACTCAAACAGCAACCAAATGAAAACCCAGCTTTGACTGCAGATGACACCCCCATAAACAATTTGTCTGTGTAAGGTGAGTGCACACACACACCCTCACTCCTGGGCAGAGAGCTGCTACAGCACTCATCTGCATGGCACCAAAATTACTGGATTTTTGAAAGAACTTCTTCATGCCCACATGAGAATGGGCAATAGCTAGTTCTTCCATTTGGCTTGATGGAATTTACGGTGATTCCTGTGATTTACTGCGCTGCTCACAGCTGCCCGTGATGCTGCACCACATCTCCGTGCGCTGCCTCCTCTGCTGACTCCACAGCAGACAAGAACTAACCCAACTGGAAGTGCCTCTTCACTCCTGGCTTAGCAGGAATGCCCCAGATGACTCCCTGGACAAGGAGTCAAAGCAAGAAGCTTACAGAATTGACCCACTGCTCGTTTAAGTCTGTCTCCTCTTTGCTAAGAGGATCTCCCATCTTCTGCTGAAAGCTTTGATAGAGGGTGCAGAGTTCACATGTCTCACAAAAATACCTCGTCATGTGGCACCTTTCTATCACATATAATGGAAAAGAAAAATCATGTAGGTTCATGTGAACCTCTCTTTCTGACTCACATTTACCCACTGCCAGGCCTTTGCATGCTGCTGTGGATCTTGACAAGCTATTCTCATTTTCACTTCAGATCTATGTTTTGACTCAACACCAGCAGAAAAATAGGTCACAGAAAAATGACCTGGATACTCAACTGCTTAAAGGAGATTTCTCACTGAATTTTAGGGGAGGAAAAAAATTAAGCACTGGCCCTTTTAAATTAAAATAAGAATTAAAGAAATCTTCCAAACAGCAGGCGCAGCTAGGGACCCATTACAACAAAACTGACATGAAGACTCAGGTGACTTGGATTTACATTTAGTTTAGCACACTTTGAATGAAGATCTACCATACAAGGGAAACATTTTCATTGCAAAATGCAATGACAGTTTTATCATTTAACAACATTACATGCGGGTTTTTATCAAGAAAAAAAGACCACCTTGTGAAAAACATATTTTGAAGAGGGCATACCTACCAGAGTCATCTCATCCACTATGGTGAGAACAGGGTTCAAGACCTGGCCACACAGATACAGCAGATAGGAATATGAGTCAACTTCATGAACTTAAATGAGATCGCACAACAGCTTAAAGTATTTGAAGGACATGAGGCTAAATCAGTTGATCCCTAGAAAACCCAAACTCTTTGGTTGCAAAGCCTCTTGTTACTATTTTGACATATTTAGAAAAACAAAAAGTCCTAGCAACAAACCCAGCAGGTATGTAGGTGCCATGTCAGAGAGCATAAGGATGTACTCAATCCTGCTGCAAGGACCAGCACATCAGAAAGCAAGGAAGTGGAAGTGATTTTCCAAATCTGGGCACAGAGTGTGCACACACTTGGTGTTTCAATGCACAGCTGCTCTGGGAACACCTCTGTGCTCGTGTGTGCTCTCCCCATCAACACAGACAGGTCTCCTGCAGCAACAGGAGCTGTCAGGAGAAGGAATCAAGTTGGAGTTTGGGGACTGCTTGTTTGTTTTTAAAACTCAAACCTAGTCTTGGCTTTGTGTACTTGAACCAGAATCCAATTTCTATTAATCCAGTTAGGGATCAAAACCAGAGCCTGTAACTAATCTGTGTAATTTAACTTGTAGCTTTAGTTTTGAATATTATATTCCTCCAACAAATACTTGTTTGCAGAAATTGTTTAGCAAATCCTACTATGTAGCACATAAATCAACCTGAAGTGGAAGCAAAACTAATGAAGGACTAATAGCCAACAAATTAGTCATGAGCTCTATCCAATGCCTTCTCTCCAACACAACAAAGTACTACATATGAATAATGGTGATATTTCTCCTCGTTTTGTCTTCTTTTAAGGGTGAGATTTGGTTGATACACCATCATCTCACTAGTTAAAACATCTTTAATTGCATTATATATACACTTTATGCATATATGTCTCTTAAATATAAGAACATACAAACACACAGTCTGTATTTTCACCTCCATTTTGAAGACACCATTTACAAATTGTTGTTTTGTAAGCACTTGAATTTCTGAATGGCTTCTTTTTATTTCTCTGACACCTGTCATATTCCTGAAGAGCTTATGCTTTGTAAAGGACCAATACAACTGCAAAAGCTATAATTTCAAATATTTTGACATATATATAGCACTCATATCCAACTCAATTTGATCCGAAAATTTCGTATCGACTCCCTTAGGAATTACTTTTAAAAATTAGATTTATATGTGAAAGAGCAGAATAAATTATATTTAAGACCTCATCTAATACATTAAAAAAATAATAGCTAACTTTATTGAAAAATCATATTTACGGCCCATGTAATAGATTAAAAATTCCAACCATCCTTACTAATGCTTTTAGTCCTTCTACCCAGTTTTTCCTCTTTATTCCATAATCCTTCCACTTGCTTTACTCTTTGAATCTGTGCTTCTTTTCCCTCTTGCTGAACTAATTCTGCATACCTCTATACATTAAAACTGCCCTTCTTAAAAGCCTTCTCTTCTTGCTTCCCTCTATCTTTTGAACTATTTTCAGCCCTTTTTCCTTGGCCTGTCTTCTGTGGTCTCTCCCAAATTAGGGACCAGTCTGCACGGGGTGTTCTTGCGCAGGACGGACTCCTCTCGCAGCCCTGTGGCACCACGGGGCAGGTGGTCAATCTCAGGCTCCAATTCCAAGGTTTATTCTTTCAGCCCTCGCCTTGCCCTAGCTTTGGTTTAATTTTCTCTTCACAGACCCGTTCTGCACTTCATGCATTGTCTCACAAAAAGACACAAGCTTTAGCAGCAGCTTTAAGCTGCAAGCCCTCTGTTATTATGTGACCTGCAGAACACAGGGACCATCCTTCCTGGGCCTCTTGGACAGGGACTTGTCTGCCCCATAGTCTGGCACACATTTCATACATGAGGAGGATTTCAGAAACTCGTGAGGCATTCTCAGAAAGAGGGGCTGGGTGGCTGTGCCCACCTCAGCTCCGAGACCACAAACACCACCAGCTCTAAGAGGCTGTCTCTGCTTTGAAGGGACACACAGACACCAACAATGGCACTTCACTACTGAGCTGAATCCTTGCGTAGATGTGCCAGTTTTGCAAAATGTTGCCTGGAACTGGGCTGAGGAGGTAAACCCCTCACTTTCAGGCTGACCAGAATCCAGTATGCTGTTCCTTGTCTCCAGTCCTCCCAGTAAAAGCTCTTGTACCCTTGCAGGTGTTTGCCACATTGGCTTTGTAGGCAAGAGCCTCCAGTGGCAGTTTCCACACACATAAGCAGAAGCTGGAGAGCACTAAGCCAGAGGACTGTCCTGATGCTCAACCTCAACGCAAGCCCTGCTAGTTTGTCTATTTATGGCATGTCCAAGTCACCCATCACCATGGCAGCTAAGCACAGAGGAGAAAACGCTGCAGACTGGAGCAGATCAGACAGCAGTGCTTGTAAGACATAACCACAAGACTGCACGTCACATCCTCCCCTAGCTGCTGCCATAAATGCTGACCCATTTATGATTTCTACCTGAAAGCTGTACACTACGGAAAAGTTTTATTAACATACCCAAACTAGGCTCTTCAAAGGTTTTACACAGCACGGGAAGCCAGAACACAAAGCAGGCCAGAAAAAGGCGAAACAATACGCACGCTAAAATAGAAAACAAATCTCATTGAAATTAACATCGTAAAATACACTGCAGTGAGCCAAGCTAAGAAAAATGCATTCAGCTTACACCGTGCCTCAAGTAACTTCAAAGGAGAGAAGAATAACATATTTAAAGCATATACAGAAGCAGCTCAGGTTCGTCATGAGCACAGAAAACTGAAGAGTGTGAACTTGGTCCAAAATCAAAACCACAGGTCAGAAGGCAGATGCTCTCATGAGGGAGACAAATACCCTGAGAGTATTCAGCCTCCCTCCAGTTTATTGACTTAAGTTATATTTCTTCCTCCTTTTATATGCATTGACATTACATCAACAGAAAGTTAAACATGTTACTAACACTTAATATTTTCTTTGCCAATTTCCACTGGGGAACACATGATCTGACATCCAGAGACTGTTGAGTACACTGTTGAGAACTGTAGTGACCCATTTTTGTAAGAATCAGCACCTGTGACCAAAGAGGGAAACACCACCAAGTGTGAACAAATAAGTCAGAAATGCCCTCTTGAAGGTTTCCTGAAAATGAACAAAGCCTAAAATTATAATGAGGCTTTCTTTTTTTTGGTGGGACTGACCTTTTCCCCACATAGCAGATAAAGAGACTGATCTCTGTTGATCACACATTCTCATAAAATTTGGGAAAGACACAGCATATGAAACCTGAGGTGCCAAAGGTCCAGGGCGGCTTCTACAGCCTGTAACACTCCAGTTTCCTCAGCAAATCCATCAGACTGGCACTCCCTGCCCAAAGTAGCTACAGGTCTTAGAACACAAGCAGAAGATATCCTAACCTCGATCAACCCCTCTTTCTGCCTCTCTTACTAGGAAAAGGGATTAACTGGTGGGATAATCAGACATTGTTTACTCTCCTGAAGCCATGGAGAAAAGATTAAGGCCAAACCCCCATGGCAGGGGGGTTGGAACTAGATGAACTTCAAGGTCCTGTTCCATGGTTCTGTGAAGGCTTTAGTAAGTGGTAACCTAATGTTAGTAAGCCCATACTGAGGGGCTTACTAACTTTAAATCATCTGATTTTTTTTTTCTTTTTTTTAAACCACTGATCTCCCTGTAGCTCTGTGAATGAATACCCTCTGGTAATCCAACCTTTATATGTTTTGAGCCAAGATTAAAAGCATTATTTGAGTAAGAAAATTATTCTATGGAAAAATAAAAAGTTTGGAAAGAGTTAAGAATAGACAATAGCACTCCTATAATATTAACTGAGTCAAAACTCCAAGCAAAGCAAAAGAGCAAGGAGAAGGAACAGTGAAATATTAAATGCAGTTGCTTCTTCTATTTGCAGATTAATAATTCAAGACCTATATTTATTTATTCATACTAATTGACCGAAGAAGTTATGCTGTGGAATAGCTGAAGAGAAACTAATTGCTGTCTCATTTTATTTTAACAGTATATTAAAATGCAGGCTAGACTGGAGACCTCTTCTCGACTTGTGCTGATGTTATCTGCCCTGAGACACTGGCAACTGGCCAGGGACTTGCCTACACGGATATTTAGGGCTAACCTTAGGAGTCAGATTAGGTGATTGTGCCTTTGGCTATAATGGACCGCAAACGTGAAGCTCATTTCTTTCTGAGATCAATCTTTTCTCCTTTCAATTTTTTTTTCCACTTAAGTTGTGTTAGCATTTATTCAGTCTGTGCAAAGGGCCCTCAAAGTAGATGTAAATGAATTTTGCAAAACCCACACAGCACCCCTTAATACCATTGGAATAATTGGGGCTTAACTGCAGTGAGTCCTGCAGCACACTAAATACAGGCATTCCCAAGCATTTCTACAGGCTCATAACTAACACTCCCACAAGGAAAATGAGACAAAAAAAGTGCAATACGCATTCTGCCATAGAGTCCTGTGTCAGTTCCCCATCCTTCAATGTTTTTCCCATGCAATTTCTGTGCTCTCCTGGTGACCATATAGATGCCACTCCTGGTAACCATATAGATGGCACTCACTTTGGTGTGGAGAAGCCTTTTCCTTCTCCCTCCCTGCCCTCAGATCTGGAACCCCTGAACACACCCTTCCCATTCCAGCCTCCTTCACTGGCAGGAAGGCTGTTACCATGGCTAATGGTGGAGACCTCATGCACAGCAGCCCTTCTGCTCAGCTCTCCCCAGGGGCATCACCCCTGCGGCCACAGCACGAGGGAGAGCAGCATGGCAGGCAGAAGGATAGAACCACAGTCCCTGCACCACAGGCCGAGGCACAGGAGCCAACCAGCCACTCCTAAGATCTGACAGTGTCCCAGTATCTCATCTCACACTCTGTAGTTGTGCTGTTCTGGGTACACCACGCAAACCCCCCCTTATCAGAACAGCGCAGGCAGGGCACCATCAGCAGCACGTGGTGGGACAGGAAAGACCCCCTGCCTTCAGAGCCCAGCATTTAGGCTGGCTCACTCCACACAAACAACAAACCACTGAACTGGAGCCCTGGCAATTTACATACCCTTTGCATAGATACAAATATGCTCAGAAGGTGAAAGGCAACAGAGGAGCAGGTCCTTTGAGTGCAAGATGCTTTCATCTTGGAGTTTGCTAAGGACAGATGTAAAGGCAGCTTACAATCCCAGTTGTGCACATTCCTGCTTTGAAGCTCTGCCCTTCTCCCAGCCCAAACTTTGCCATTTAGCACTCTCATTACCTTGTAAGGTCTGCTCCTCCCTTCATCATTTCGTCCCTCTGCAGAGCAGCAAGCTGTTTCCCTCCCTTCCCAGGAATCTTAATTAACACACTTTTTTTCCTGCATGTCTGTTTCCCCCCACACTCCTTCAGACATACCAATAGCTTCACTCAGGTTTGTTTCAATGCTTTCAAAGTTATCTTTAATTGCATTTTTGTTTTGCATAGGTCACAAGCTGACCTTCACAGAAAACATACCATGCATCAGAATTTCAGGGCTCGTTTTGTCTGCACAGGGTAACATGCAGAGCTACACCTGTACTGCTAATTTGGACAGAGATGGCACTGGCTCTTTTAAACTATGATGGTTCCATACTTCCAATAATCTAGCAACAGCTTTCATTCCTCTATACGTATTCACATGATGCCAAAACTTCCTATCATCTTTCTAGACCTAATACTTCATTGACTGACCAAAAAGGCTTTCCTGATTCTTCACTGATTGCCTCTTGGCCAGCTGATCCACATCAGTCCAAAAGATCACGCCACTAGCAATGCACATAATAGTTTAAAGATGGAGGAACCTCTTCCTGTTTGAGGTCCAGATGGGACCTAAGGGAGGATGGATGGACACAGACCAAGCACGTTCCATGGCTCTGAATTTGAGCTTGCCAGCTCAGCAAGCAGGCAGAACAAGTGCAGGACAGCTTGTACAGTCGTATAAACTTGCTTTCACACATATCTTATCACCCTTCTGTTTTTACGCATGTCTTGTTGCTTTTCTCCTTTGACCTCCGGGAGCCTTAGCAACCTTCCCTGGGAATTGCTCTAATGGGAACAGAGAGTTGCCACCTCTGCCTCTGGAGCCCTGTGTTATCTCCCTTCTAACACCAGCAATGGGGTGAAGAATCTGGAAATTCATCCAGGAGGCAAATAAACACCTTAAATTCCCTCTGACCTACAATTTCTGCTCGAAACCTTGGCAACAGCTCTGCCCCAGGACCCAAAATGACCACTGAGTGAGGCCAGGGAGGGGGCTGGGGAGCAGCTCTGTGCCCTCCCCTGGGTTGTGCCCAGCTGACAAACGAGACCTTGACTCCCAAGTCCCTGTAAAATCACCCAACAAAAACAAGTTATTAGGGGTATATGCGGTCACAGAAAGCAGATTACAAATTACCCACCTGCAGCACTTGGAAACAAGATTATTTGTGACATAACAGATTGTCACCATTGTAATCCAGAGCCTGTAAACACTTGTTAGTCGTCCACAGGCAAATGCAAATCTGTGCCAGTGTAACTGTTTTTAGGTAGAGGTAATCTTGAAATACCAGATACTAACATCTGAGTCCTTTTCTGTGCCACTAATACTGTTCCCTGAATGCTTTCCCTGCTGACCTTAACCTAAATGTTGCGTGCACCTTCAGTGGCCCTAAGGCTGCATCTTTGGGGAATTCTTTTATAAATCAAAATTAGGCACTATAATAGTAAGATGAATTTTAGAGGAGAAAAATTATTTCTGAAATCATATTAAGTGGACTTGATTAACCTGTCCTTAGTTCCAAGGACCTGTTGACTACATTGTTAAATGATTCGAAAAATCAATAATTAGAGTCAGAAACAACATTTTCTAACTGGCACATAAGGCATCTTCAAACAGTTGTTCCACCACCTCATTCCCAAATGAATACATTTCAAGGGCCGACTGATGCCAGGGGGGCATCTCAGGACTGTGACAAATTGCAGAATCACCCACCAACAGCAAACCCCTGCAGAGCACCCAGCTTCCCAAGGCATCCTGTAAAGCTGAACGTGAAGCCAGGAGCGCCTGCAGGGGAAGTCTGGATGCACGGACACCAGGATCTAAACAACAGTTTCACTGCGAGGGTTTTGGATTGGCAGCTGTGCAAACACTGACATTTTCCCTTGAAGAAGGCTGGCAAGAGCCAGGTCAACAAGGGACTCGGCAGAGCAACACAACACAAACATGGAGGGGATAGTTGTACCTGTTCAGTAAAACAGATATTACTAGATCATGAAAGTGGTGAGGTGGGAATCAAAGGCTGCTAACCAAGGCTTTGGTACTCATTATGAAAACAGGACGGCAACAACACTGTTGAAGGCATTTTCCAGCAATCACTCCGTGCCCTCACCCACACGTTGCCCATCTCCTGAGAGCAGAAGATTCCAACAAGCTGATAAATGAAGAGCTGCTCAGCTCACAGAACCACACTTGGGCCCAACACTGTGAGAACGGTAGCAACTTGCCTGTGTTTTCATTATTCAGGCTTTATGGAAAATTTTTCATGACACCAAGAGGGTGTAGGAACACGAGAATTATGTTTTTAAGCCATGATTAAGTCACAGTGAAACACTCACATGGCACATGCATTTGCAGAAGTAATGGGCCATGAGAAAAGGTCTCCTGTACAAGTCCCTTAAAAGGCTGGATAAATTCCTCTGTCTCAGAGATTCTGGCACTGCGTTATCCTCAAAAGTGGTGTGAGCAGAGTGGAGGGTCATAGGAGGTAACTCCAAAACAAGAGTACACACGTGTTCTGCTGTACTATCTGCTGGCTTGAGAGACACCTGTGTTATCACAAGGAGTTTCTCAGTTACTTGCTTGATACTAGTTTTAATACATTTGTAAACTTTAAGAAGCTCAAGTAACCTATTGTAGAGAACAATAAAATACTTAAACTGCATGCAAGATTTTTTGGATAATGCACTTATATGCCACTTTGGATCTCATATTACCCCCAGCTCAAGAAAAGTTCAAAACTTGTAAATGTGTAAATGTGTATATTTTATTTTTCAGAGCACACAACACAACTAGTGCCACCCAAAAGCAGCCCAGAAAGGAATAAATTTTTCAGCTACCTGGAAGTTTTCCTCCTGAGCTCATTGTTTCTTGGCCTGGCCCCCGGCAGCAGATGCCAGGAGCATCACAGGACTGGTGTGGTGTCCGAGGGGTGCCGTGACCCATGCCCAGCCCTCTCTGCAGGGCAGCTGGGTGGCTCTTTCTGCAGCTGAACCAGGGCAGGACCTTTCTGCTGCTGCCCGAGGATTCCCCTCCTCTGGGAGGTTTCTCCAGGGCCAGGTTGGCTGGCAGCATCAGGAAGCAGTCCCAACGTGCTGTGAAACTAGGGCCGTGATATGTTAATGTGAAGACTTTTTCCAAGTAATCTTTACCATCTGTTGTCTCACACTGATGTTAGTATTAATAATTTATAGGCCTTCTCCTAAGGCTGAGGAGGAAGCAGAATGCTAAGCTCTAAGACAGAGACAGTAT
>VYZR01038856.1:8865-24866 GCA_013400675.1 Oxylabes madagascariensis | reverse complement strand
GGCATCTAAAATGGTGTTCATGAATGGTGTGTGCCTGCTCACACATATAAAACAGATGACACACTCTCAGGATCACAGAATCACAGACTATTCTGAGTTGGAGGGGACCCACAAGAATAACCAAGTCCAATTCTCTGGTGAATGTCCCATGCTGGGATCAAACCCACAACCTTGGCATTATTAACACCATCTGAGCTAATCTCAGTGGCTAGGCTGGATCATGGGGTCCTACCATACTACTTGGAAGTTTTGTCCCTGCCAGATTTCACAGTTCTTAATCAATATTTAGAGCTGCAGCCCCCAAACACTCAAACCAGGAAAGCTGTGCTGTGAAACAAATCCATGCTCACCAAGGCTAAGACTCTGTCTTTGCTCTAGAAGGGGTGGAGATGCCCACTGCAGATGCAAAGCTGATGTAATCCACCTCCTATCACCAGAGGCTAAGCCAGAGTCCTCAGTGTGCTGATATCTAAAAAACTTTTGTAGGGTTCTGGCTTGGTTGCAAATGCCCTGTGCCACCACAGGCCAGAGCCCGGAGCTGCCCAGATGCCAGTGCCCCACAGAGCCACTTCTAAGCACCCACACCTGGCATTGTGCCCTGAGTCACCTCTGCTGACCAGAACCAGCACTTTCAAAAATGGAGCATGAGGCAGGGGCAATGCTGAAGCGCCAGGAGTGTCAGTGCAGATGGGACATTTATTTCTTTCTCTTTTTACTCTGGCCCTGGATGGAGCAGGGGGAGTGCAGTGCCTCAGTTGCTCCCTTGTGTCTGCCTCAACCTAGTCTTGGGGTCTGAGGTGTGACTGCAAACTTCTAGGGAAAAGTAATGATTCTTCATTTCCAGAAGGGTTTTTCTTGGGCATGAATGACAGCATGATCCTCCTTTGGACTGGGCACCCAAACTCTGCCTCTGTCACATTGCAAATTTTAAAAGAAGCCTTCTTATCCTTCATCTACTACCTGGTTGCTCACTTACTCATTTCACAAAAAAAAGTATTTTAAAAGAAGTCTTACTCTTTTTCTGTATTTTGTACATAGTGGACATGGTTTAGTGGTGGACTTGGCAGTGTTAGGTTAACAGTTGAACTTGATTTTAGAGGTTTTTGCCAACTCAAATGATTCTATGATTCCCTCTGATCTGGGTCTACCAGTGATGAGTATTAGAAAGTGTGTCACCATTAGAAATGAGTACTTTGAGATAAATAAGTCACACAGTTGCCTACTAGACTACATGGCTGTAGAAGCTGATGAAGAAAAATATCTCCACACTTACAGCTAAGGCCCAGATAGCTCTTGGTTCTATAAAGGAAACTATGTCTAAAAAACTAGCAGAGAATATTTCTGGAATATTTGTAGTTGTTGCCCAGAGTTACCATTAGGGTACTGAGATAAGATTTTTTAATATATATGGGAAGACTCTCTTCACGACCTTTAGATCAGGAAAAATTCACAAGAAATTAGCTGACAAAAAGTCCAGGGATCTGGAGTAGATTCCTTTTTCTGCCACCTACCTCACAGTAAAGCAATATGTGTCACTATTTAAACAGTGCTCGTAAAGTGTAGCCCTGAAAAAGATGAAATCCAGTATTAGAGATGATGATGGAATTAGGTACAGTTTAGGGCTGGAAGGACAGGTTGGCAGCAAAAAATGTGCTATTTTACTTGTTGCTAACTTGCAGGTCAGCTGCCGGTGGTCAAGTTCTTCCCTCTTCATTAAACCTGTTACAGACTGAAGTATTATTCATGTGAATTCAATGACTGGAAAAGCTACAATGTACTCACAGCAAAATCGAGCTTTTGAGTGCTACTATTAAATACAAAATAAAATGTGACTTAAAATAACTTTTGGCTCATCTTCCAGTAGAGAAATCCTTCTTTGTGGAGCAGGATCACCTACATTATTAAGCCTGATGCTGTAACATATCTTTGCTGGAGAGCGTGCCACCACATACATTAATCCAGCTGCAGCACTGTTCTAGGGGAAGATGGGTAGGAATTCATCCATCTACACACTAAACAGTCACCCCAGGGTCTCTCTCTACCAAAAAAGATTGGCCCTTCCAGTGTCCAATCCATCTTATCCTTAAGCAGACTTCTAAAATAGGTTCAAGAATGCCCAGACTTGCCCATTTGATTCAAACAGGAGCCTATAATATGCAGAAATTTATGCACTAAATTTAGAACAGACAATTTTTTGCCCTGAATGTCTAGTCAAGACTCTCTCTATAGTTTGGAAGTAAATTTTTTCTTGTATTTTGAATTTGTGCAATATCTAGTAGCTCTTATCTCTAACCCAGAACTGGTGCTTTAGCTCACTTGAGCAAAATAATACTTAAAATCTAATGCTGTTACTTGCCTAATAGATTCAGGTGGAGTTTTGCCTCAGCTTTTACAAAGCTGCACTGAGACAATTTGTTTATCAGGTGTAGTCAGTCAGTATTGCCGCTTCACAGTCCCTGCTAAAGTCTTTTCCAGCCACAACTGCTCTTGCTTGCTCCCCTCATGAATGTTATTGCTCTGCAAACATTTCCTGTAGAAGGGTGCAGCAGCAATCAATATATTCTTTTCAGGCTATTACTGTGTCCAGGCCATAGCCAAACCTAAAAAGAGGCTGCAGGATTATATCCAATGGACATTAAAAAAAAGCAAGTTGCAATGCAGTGAATATCAGATCATTTAAAGACACCAAGTCCAAAGGTCCATCGTTGTAAGCGTTGCCCAAGTTCTTGTGAACTTATTTCATGCTCTGCACTTACACTTTTTTTTCACATCCATTTTCCCCGCACAGCTGCCTGAATTCTTGGACAAGGTAGAATCATAATGCCAGCAGTGCATATGTGGGCTTGAGTGTACACATCTCTTTTTCTCCTGCTTTCTCTCTAAATACGTGTTTGTGCCAAGCTGTATATCTGTTCTATATGTCCAGGGGTGTGTGGGGAGAGGCCAATTTGCTGGTTGGATCGAGTAAATGGCCAATATTTCCACTAACCCAGTAGTTAACAGAGCTATATACTGAATCTTCTGGCAACTTTCATGATCAAACTGTAGCAGTAGATTTAATTCTAAGTACCTCATCTTTACTCTGTGCAAATTAAACACCAGCTGGATGTGTGAGATACTGAGTGACATCCTCCTCTCCAAGAATATGACCCAGCACTTGGAGAGGAAAAGAAAGATAAAAAGGAAAGAAGACAGAGCTGTCCTGCTGTTCTGTAACACGGGGGGAACCTCACACAGCAGGTTGCAATCTGAACTGTCCCATTTCATTATGCCACTGAGGCAGACTCCTGCAGTGCATTAAGGTTTTAAAATCATTTAGGAAATATGAAGATACATTGTTATTAAATCATTTCATTACACTTCAAAACCAATTTTCTGATGTCCATTTTTTAACATAATAAAGATTGTCTTTCACCAGCGGGGACTGGCAAGTGTATATAGACTGAGTTTCTATAATAATACGATTAGTATGGAAATGGAAATGGACTGTAAATAATACTTAGTATGATCTTTTATTCAGCTACATCAAGAAATCACACAAAAGACTGACTTCCATGAAAACTGAAAACACGCAAAATTTATCCATAGAGAATTTTTCATGATCAACCTAAAGTTATATCTAACAAGGATTTTTTCATAATATACTCTCAGTTCATTTGGTTAATTTTTGTTGAAATAAAGTGAAAACTTTGAAGGCACATGTGTGTAGAAAAAAAATGGTTATCAGATAATCTGAGTAGTGTCACACAACCTTTATTTCACAGAAGAATGTATATATGTATGGCAAGATCAGTGTGAGTCATATCTGTGTTCCTACAGCACTGCAAAACCAAAAATTTTTATTCAGAATTCTAAATTCAAAATTCTACCTATGGAAACTTCTTTTTGATTTCAAGAAGTGAAAACAGAAAAGAAAGCTTTTCTTATTTCGTCTTGAAAGTAGTGGTTAATTTTAAAATAGTTATTTAAAAAAAAATAGTCTAGTAATAGATGATTAATTAAACTTTTTGTTACACTTATTTACATTTATGGCAAAAAGTATATGCTGTTGGTGCTAATCAGAACATTCTGCAATGCATGCACTTTTCTTAAAGTACATAAGGGATCTTTCTTTAATTTCTTGAGCTTTATCTACAGGGGTTTTTTATGAGTTAGATACAAACTGAAAATGTCTTTAGGTGTGAAAATAAGTCAGAAGCCTCAACATATACTAATCAAAGACTGATGAAAAACATAGAAGTGTCTTTGGAGCTTCATTTGTGTTTGCACCAAGAAGCTGTGAAGAAAAGTTACTGGAAAAAGGGAGCCTTCAAGGAGGGAGCTGTGCACTTGCATTACCTCATGTTTTCAAGATACTGTAGATTATAAAAGATCTGTATTTAGACCATCTTATGACTAGATGTTTTTTGAATTTCAAACATCTGGAACTTTGTCAACATTTTCCTCTATCAAAAGTGGTTTAGAAGCTGAGCCCCTGTAGGGGAGCCACATGTGTGGTGAATTCCCATGAATTACACACAGGCATTTTTATTTAGGAACAAAGAAACAGACTTTCAAGAACTTAAATAAGGAGCTGAGTACATCTTCCCATTCCCTTCTTTCTCCTCTGCGTACACTAGATATTTCCAGCACTCAGCTGAACTCATTAAGGTTTTCCTTGGACTTGGCCTGACATGTCCTTGAGACAATCTATGATACAACTTTCTGGAAGCTGAATTTCGTAGTTGTTACGGGTGTGACAACACTGAATGAGCTCAGCCAGGAGCCTTTTCAAGGCCACAGTCTTCATGTTGAGGGTCCATCCTTCAGGGATAGCTAAGTGTTTTAGCTGGCTATAACCACTGTCCGAAACTGTTGATCAAAAAACTACTAATAATTTTTTTTCTTTTGTCTTCTTCAAAAGAAAATTTAAGGAAGGAAAAAGAAAAACAAGTGTGTTGAGAAAGGAGGTTGAAAAAGAAAGAAAAAAAATGAAAGAAACAAAATTAACAAATGCATCGAGAAATTCTAAGGAAAGACTTTTTAAAGTATTTGGTGTATTATATCTACTGAGGATTTTTTTTTTTTTAAATTAGTGTTCTTTCAGTAAGTTACATTAGCTGGGAGTGCTAGTATTGAGAGGGAAAATGCAAGAAACAGAATACACATAGATTTTATTTTATCAGTAAGGGTATTCCAGTTAAGAGCTGTCATTTCCAAACAAATCCAAAAATAAATGAAAAGAGTAATATTATCCCAAAACTTTCATGGCTACAGCAGTATTGCTGTGAGAGTGTCTCACATAGAAGCTGATTTTTGAAGCTGATTTTTTTTCCCTCCCATATGGAATGTGCATGGTTTAAATAAGTTAATATCACTGCAGTTGGATTTGCTTGCCTTTTTGTTTGTTTAGGGTTTCTTGTATTTTTTGTTGTTGTTTCGTTGTTGTTGGTGGTGGTGGTGGTTTTTGTTTCTTTGTTTGATTGTGGGTTTTGATGTTTTGGTTTTTTTGGGTTTTTTTTGGTGAGGATGAAGGTTAGGAATATGTAGAGAAAAGTAAAAACAGAAAAGTAACTGAAGAGCTCAACACCAACTCAAAAAAAGAGAGATTTACCTCTGAATTGCGGGGCAGGGAATGTACCACACTTTTTTCGATGGGATTGTTTTTGCAGTCTGTAAAGTTCATGGATTTAAATATTATGGTTTGGAAACTAAAACCTGAAAGAATTTCTTTTGGAGACCCGTGAACTGCTACATAAATAATTTTCATCCAAGCATTTGTTGATTATTTAGGTAAGGATCGTCTACAGTAGAAATTCTTCTCAAAATGTTGATTATTAGACCTTCGTGTCTGATAAAGGTCTTTTGTCTCACACTTCTTTTACCTCTGCAGTGGTCTTTGGTCTTTGTTATACCTTAGCTGTTTGCCATGGAACGAATCTTCGATGTTAAGTACTGTTGATCTATCTTCTTTGACCACAAGGACTTAAAGCAAGGTGAGGTGAATCCAATCCCTTGTGTGATTAAACTGAAGACATTTCCTTTGTCTCTTTTCCCCCTTTTTTTCCCCACATTCCATTGTATTACTGAAGAAAACAATTGCTATATTACGATCATTGTCAACTGTTCTGTGTTGTACAGTCAATGACACACATACTTTGTAAACTTCAGAATAAAAGCTGTTGCTGAAAGTTGGGAGAGATGTAATCATGACAGTAGGGAACATTAAAAAAAAAAAAGTGAAAATAGATATTATGTACAGGAAAAAATCTAAAAATATTTTTGACAAAAAGGAGAAACGAGGCACTTTGTACACTTATCTCAGAGGGATTTAATACTTTTTGGTTTGATGTAAATAGGAGCTAAACGGTTTATGATAGTTTTTTAGATTCTGCCAGAGATTTGATCTTACCAAGTCAAACAACATCATACTTCAAGCACAGTCATCATTTCTCATTGAAAACCTCTGAATCCTCGAGGTCTGTTACCAATCAATAACAAACCAACTGGCACAGCTCCCTGGAGGAAGCAATGGCCACAGCCCTCCTGGCAGCCAAAAGCCGAGGTGGTGAAGGCATTGTTTGCTTCAGCAGCTGAAGTGGCAACACGGAAGATTCACAGTGTCCTCCACGTCCCACACTCGGCTGCTGGCTGCACAGGAGAGCACTCCAGAAGGAAGTCAGGCACATGGCACTGAAACAGAGTTTTCAGCTTTGTCTGATTGCATTGCCAACACCATCCGTATTGAAACACTCTGGCAGCTTCCTAGTGCTCACAGTGAGGAACCTGAACCTTTTGACCTCAAACATCTTATTAAAGCCTTTGCCGGACTGTGTCTGTGCAGGGGAAAAAACCAAGAAACTACTGGACTTTTCTCCTCTATAATTCATTCAAGTAAGCCCTTGCTGAGTAGAGGACCTTGGCTTTGATGTTAAAGTCTCCTAATTGGAAGGAAGAGAAGTGTTAGCCTGTCAGGCTATTAGTCACTCATCAAATACTTTAGGAGGTATCAGAACACTGAAGTTCTCACACCAGTGCAAAGAGAGATGGAGTGGCCTGTTTTTTGTTAAAATGTTTAAACTTTGCATCTGTCTAACAATTTCCCCTCAAATTTAATATAAGCGGAGTTGTTCCTTGAGATTTCTTTCCTTTTATCTGTACTTTTTCCTCTCAGAACCTCCTTCTTTTCATTGCCTACAGCATATCAACTCCTGTTTGTAGGAACGTGGGGGATAACTGGTGTAAGCTATAAAGTCAAGGGGTTCATATTACAGCCCTGATTCAAACCCAGGCATTTTGTGCCTAGTGGGACTTACCTCTTTGTTGTTTAACTGTGAAACACCTACTTCTGTGATGGTTTTCCTCACAGGAAAGTCACCTCTCAGAAGAATGTCCTTACAATAAGGAACATCAAAATCCAAATATTTCTGAAGGATGGTTTTGTTCTAAAGCCTCAGCACAGGTCTAGACTTTATTATTTGTTTGATTTATAGTGTTTACTTGCATTCAATCAACCAGAATTTAAAAGTATGTTGCTGCTTTCCTAATTACTGATTTTTTTTTCTGCATTACAAATTGAGTATCCAAACATGAGGATGGTGTGTTTTTGTTTTAGGCAAATCCAACTAGGCCAAAATGAGAGTTGAATGGAGTCAAAATCCTGCAGAAATCTGACTAATCTCCTTCCATGATCATGCAAAGTTGAAAATAGCATCCAAAATGTCACAGTGAAGGAAATCTCTGAAACAATATAAAATAAGTATCTGAAAGGAAATTGCTGAATTATTAACGCACACCCTTTGGAATTATGAAGATAGTTATTTAGTCACATCTGCTCTGTTTATTAGTTTACAGCATGAGCCTAAAGAAGTTTTGTACTGCCAGTGTAAATGTTTCTGTTCTACAAAGTTTTCCCTAGTTAGATTTGCTTAGTAGCAGACTTATGCAAACAAATTACCTGCAGCATTTCATGCATATCTTCCATAATGCTAAGTTTCCTTTTGTATTGCAAGATTATGTCCATATGAAAGCAAATCTAATGCATCTGTGCCCTTATTATGCATGTCTTTTTCCTGGCTAATTATGACCCTGTTCCTGTACAATTACAATAGTTTCTTTTTCATGCAAGTGTTTGAATGATAGTCAGATCTCTCACTTCAGCCCACCCTTGGTTCTGGCAGCACTTTCATCTGTTTTTGGAAGAATCATGAGTTTTGTCTTTTAAAACTTCTTTAAATTTCCCTCCACTGTTTCATTTTAGTGACCTTGTTAACTCCTTCTGTAAGTCATTCCCATCTCTGAATGTTTAGTCTTTTATCATTAAATATTGTAAGGATTCACACCTCATGGTTATTTTGTCAACCCTTTTTTTCTTATTTTGAAAAATTCTTTTATTATTTGATGGTTTAAGCAGTAAGGCCCAAACAATTTCTTTCATTTTAGTAAGTTTGATCACTCTTTATATATCCAGGCTTCAAAGATACCCATGGCACTTCACCAAATATGTGTGTTTCACGATGAAGGTCATTTACCTCTCTGAGGTCATTACAAAAATCCTCTCAACAATCTTCCTCCCAGTCCAGCTGATCACAGGTCTGGGTGCAAGAGCTAATGACTTCATTATTTTTGACACTTTTTGCATTATTCTGAGTAAGATTTTGGTTTAATTCAGTCTATTGTCATGTGTTTTGTTCTCTCTTGGTGTTAGATATTTATATTGTTCAGACTTTTCACAGAATTAGGAACATGAAAACCAAACATTGTTTTATTCATATAGCTCCTTTTTCAGACAGATTTGGTTTGTGTTTGAGTAAGCAACAAAGAGCATTTACAAGTCACTGCCTGTGGTATTTCAAAAGTAGGAGAGCATTTACCAGGTTCCCAGCTGTGCTCAAATACCACTCCTGTGCCTACATAGGCATTACATCTCTCATGTTTGTATCATTAACAGATGCCACTACAGTAATGTAGATCATTGTGGAAAATATTCAATTAAACAAAATTTCAGAGTCATCCGCAGAGAACTTTACAAATAGTCTTACTCATAATCATTCATTCCCCTTTCAGGATAATTCTGTCATGAGCTATCCCTTTAGCTAATTCCTTCTGCATTTTGTGTGTACCTAATGTACCATCCTCTCCAATTCGGCTCATAAACATCACATTTTTCAATACTGAATGCCTTAGTAAAATCCAGACACCTTAAACTTACACCTTTCATTTATGTTAAATAGTAGTGTCTTATCAGAAAAACAAAATAGTTCAGTGATGTGGCTACAGAGAATTGATGGGACATTTTATTTTATTTATACTTTTATATCTATTTATTTTTTTCCCTCTCTTAAAATTTATACCTGGACCAAAATCTTAGCTGTTATACTCAATATAAAGATGTAACACATTTTCTTAGAAGTGATTATAAATTACCAGGTAAAGAAATAGACGATATTTTCCTTGCAATGTCCTGAGCTGTCCATTACCGAATTCCAGAGTGGGCCTTCTTTACTTTGATTTTCCCTAACCTGCCTCACGGCCAAACAACCACCAAGATTGTGTATATCATTTACAGAAACTGTGGCTTTATAATCCCTGGAATACATAACCCTTAACACAAGCTACTTCATCTGGATATGTGCTGACTTAGAGCAGCTGAGAACCTCTCCCTTGTGTCCAGATTTACTGCCCATCTGGAAGACACTAAGCTAGAGTTTATACAGCACTGGGTCATAACTTAAGCCACATTAAAGAAGAGATCAGAACAGGCATATATAGAATTCCTTTCAAGCTGTATTTGCTATTAAACTGAAAATAGCTCCAATTTCCAAAACAAAGGTAAACCTCAAACGAAGCCAGCTCTGGGAAGGTTGGTGAACAGGCTGTGAGTTACATCAGTGCTTAGTCACCGGCAGCATGTCCTCGCTGCAAGCTGAAAGTGTGTGTGGATATGCATGACTGGCATACCTATGCTGCCTTAATCTCAGCCATCTGGATAAAAAAATCACATCAGGAGAGCCCGAACACAGCAGGAATTCAGCAGGAGCCCTGCAGTGTGGCTGAGCCCAGCTGGATGCTGCAGGTGATGTCCCTAGAGTGGCCCTGGCTGCTGACACAGGGTGAGAGCAGCTCCATCTCACCTCTCATCTGGCACACACACACAGCCAGCACCTGCCTGTGGCACCCAGCGTGTCCTTCCCGGCAGGAAAGAGCTCTTACAAAGCCTTCTACCTTGGCTGCCTTCGTGTTCATTTTTGTGGCGTAGCAGTCAACACAAAACTTGTCAAATTGCCAAGCCTTTATCCAGGAAAAAAGGGCCACGCAACTTTTGAAAGGAAACTTCACCAGAATGTAATAAGTGGAAAGCAATTTTGTCTGAAATTTCCCAGAAATAGCCAGTCTGAGGAGGAAACCCAGCATGGAGCATTAAATAAAGGATTAGTTTAGAAATTATGTGAGGCCTTATGTGAGAAATCATGTGATAATAGCTCTTAGTAGTGCAGAGTTTGACAACTGTAAAATAGGCAATGACATCAGTTCTGACTATGGTTTACCATTATTAAAACAAACAAACAAACAAGACATTCAATTGGATTAGCTGCATATTGTATATAAAAAATTCCATAATTTTTATGATTTATAAGATGTTACATATTACTGTCAAAATCTGCCTTTCATCACTTCTGCTTCTGTAGTCATGCTAGAGACATCTGAGTGTAGAATATGAACATGCTTGAATATTGAGGTTTTGATAGTCCACGAAAAACTGCTAATCTGTTGGTCTGGAAACCCTTGTCCTGAAAATAACTGGTCCTTCGCTGTATCATTCAGATTACTAAAATTGTCTGATCAAGAAACTCCTAGATTATTTCTACTTTTATCTCCTGTCCCTTCCATTTTCCTGCAAATTAAGCATTCTAAAGGATGATTATGTATTGGCTTCCTATTTATTCTGTTAAATGGAATTCACCACATTAAAGAGAATCAATTTCTCTTGGTCCAGAGTGCAGGATTCTCATACAGCTTCCCATCACTGTAGCCATCTACTTGAAGCAGAAAGTTGCTGCTGCAAGCTGTCATTTCCTACATGCTTTCTTCAAGGAGAACCATGACTTGCTTTCTAAGAAAAAATGTTTTGTTTAGCTAATGAATAAAGCTTGCTCTAGATCTATTGCAATTGTAGTAGCTGCTTCTCTGTATTCTGTACAACAGGATAATTGACCATTTATTCACTGGATCAACAGAAAATGCTTGACCATCGTAATAATTGGAGGGAACACAAAGGAATTTTAAATACCACAGTCTAATGGGTGTAGAGCGACGACAGGAAAGGATTGCTTCCACACGCTGAGTCATGCTGGAAAAAGAACATTTATTTACATCTTTTACATTTTATAGAACTCCAAAGGGATCCATGGATTGGAGGTGAGAGTTGCCACCTCTCTCGTCTACTGGCCGGGTCAACAGTCAGTCAACTCTCTCCTCCTCCATGAAAATATGAAAACAAACCACTTGTTGATACTTAGAGTGTGAGAAAGATCTTGATAAGTATACAAAACCTTTCTCATCAGAAGGCTGCACGGGCGACAAACGGGTACAGTACTTCATTAGAACGGTAATTTTTCATCTCAGCTTATATATGTCAGGCAATCTGACTCCTTTCTTAGCATTAAACTGGCAGTGTTTCATATTTAAAAGTGCTATGCAGATATTAACTAATCAATCAGTTTTCTTATTATAATATTTTATCCTGTTTTGTGGTGTCAGGTTTGCCATATTTTAAACTACTACAAATGCCAATCAGAAGATGTGAAGTGCCCCTTTTGATGCTCAATACCCTTCGTTTTGCTTAAATTATGGCTGAACTGAATGTTCTTGCAGCCATGGTTACATGCCTGTCATCATGTTTTCTGAAACTGGATTTTTATCTCAAATATAGTGTTGTAACATCATTCTGTGATACTGCAAAGAATAAAAAACCAGAAACCCTGATGCACTTGCATAGTAAGCCATAAGAAAATTATCATTTACAACACATAGAAGAGAACAGAATTGTCTATTTCTGTTGGAAGGAACCTGTAGTGAACATCCAGTCCAAGAGCCTCATCAATTTTGGGTTGACCAAATGTTAAAGCAGTTTGTTAACGACATTGTCCAATTGTCTTTTAAACCCTGACATCCTCAGGGCATTGACCACCTTTCTAGAAAGACTGTTCCAATGTTTGATCACTCTCTCAGTAAAGAAATGCTTCCTAATGTCCAGTGCAAATCGCCCTCGGTGCAGCACTGAACCTTTCCCATGTGTCCTTTCACCGGATCCCAGGAAGAACCACAGTACCTCCCTCTCCATTTCCCCTCCTCAGGAAGCTTCAGGAGCAATGAGATGCTCCCCCAACCTCCTCATGTCCAGACAAGACAAACCCAGAGCCTTCAGCTGCTCCTCACAGGACATTTCTTCCAATCCTTTCACCAGAAACTTGCCTTGTGTGATTTTTCTTGGTGCTTTGGAAACGAAACCCTATTTTAAACTCATATATATAGCTTATCTCTTTAGATAGTATAAATGAGTATAATGCTACTAGTTTCCCTTAAATTATTATATACCTCCACTGAAAATATTTTCTTGATTCCTGTAAAATCATAGAGAACTCCTGTGTGGGGGACAGATTTTAATGACTGTCTCATAAGTGCTGACAGACTAATGATCATCTTTTTGTTCATCTAAGGGATGAGCAAAAGAGTTTCTTTCTAGTTCAGTTTAGGAAGTGAAATGAGAGCATTATTCAGCTTGGCAGTTAAAGGCAGTGAGAGTGGTGGTCAGTGGCTTTGACTCCAGCATTCCTTCTAAACCTACCAAAATCCATCTATGGGCTGTGTGCCAGCAGTAGCACATTATAGTGGTGCTTTTGATCATGCAGGAGGTGCAAATTTTCATGAGAGTTCTCTCTTAATTACTGTTAATCACTTTTATCATTTTTTACAATTAGCACTGATAAAAAGTGGAAGAAAGCAGGTAGAACAATGAAAGCAAACAAAAAAAACAATATTTGATTTTCATTTTGTAGCCTTGCCCCACTGTCTGTTAAAGACAATAAACTAACTACTTGAGCTTGTGAATAAATTAGCTTGGCTACACACCATGCCACACATGCTGACACATAATCTTGAGATTATTTAATCTTGCTTTGGGAATACATTATAATTGTTAAAATCTTCCTGTGTTCTGTTATTCATTTACTTAGTTGTTAATAATACATTATACTTCAGATATTAGGAATGTGTCTAGTTTACAGAAGTTTCTAATAAGCATTGTTTGCTCTGCTGCTCCTTTCAGTGATTATGAGCATGGTATAAAGAACTGTACACAGCGTTGTAGTTATGACACACCTTAGGTGGGCAACAAACTAGATAAGTACATCTGAAGTTTAGCTGTGGTCCAGGCCCCTAGATGGTTTGAATGGAGAAAGCACTGGAACAATTCCATCTCAAATCCATGAAAGAATCTGTCTCCAGGCATGTGGATTGCTGCCAAGACACAATTTCTGTCAGCAAAGTCAACACTTATTGTCCAGTGATCTCAAAAAGAGTGGATTTTTAAAATATTTTTCATAAGATTTCTCAAAATTGCCTCAACAAAGGAATGTTTGATGGCCACTCCAAGAGCTGTTATAAAAGCGTATTTCAGGAATAAGGAAAATAATAAAGGGCTTATGTTCCACATTCTTGAGGAAGTGCATGTCTATGTTTGAAATATTTCCTAATATTTCCGTATAGAATAATGGCATGATGGCATAGCATACTCCTGTGACAGTATCTATAACGTTGCTATAAAATCATCTGAAAATTTAAGAAAAATTAAATGTTGGAGATTTTGTTTAGTCTGTTCATTTGTTTCCCATGTAGAATAAGTGTGGTGTCAACACCTAGAGTGCTTGCAGTAGATTTGGTTGGAGTTGTTCCAGACAGTGTTGCATTTGGGCTGTCACAGCTGCTTGGTAATTCTCCACTATCTGTTCCATGTATGCATGCAATTCAGCGAAGCTACACTCAAAAACTACCCAGATCATCAATGTCTTCTATTGACAACACACTTCAACTAGAAAATCTTACAGGTGCTTTCATCTCCTTGCATGTGCTGAAAGAGGAGCTGGTGAGGGAGAAAACTGGCTGAACAGCTTTGTCCAGCCAAAGATGAACAGAAAGTTTTGGCTGGAACTTGGGGAAAAAGAGTTGGCAGGAGAATCTCAGGATTCATCCCTCATTGCTGGGTAAGTTCACGGAGCAGATCATTTTGAGTGCCATCATGGGGCAGTGTCCAGGACAAACAGGGAATCTGGCCCAGCCAGCATGGGTTTAGGAAAGGCAGGTCCTGCTTGACAAACTTGATCTCCCTCTATGACAGGGTGGCCTGCTGAAAGGATGANAAGATAGGTTGTACCCAGGTGGGGTTCAGGCTGTTCTTCAGGCAACCAGCGACAGAACAAGAGGAAGACACCAGAGGAGGTTCGGGTTGGGTATTAGGAAATATTGATCAAAAATACTGCCAGGTATTGGAACAGGCTGCCCAGGGAAGCAGTGGAGTCACACTCCTGCAGGTATTTAAGAGATGTGTAGATGTGGCACTTGGCGTCATGCGGCACATGGTTTAGTGGTGGACTTGGCAGTGCCGGGTTAACAGCTGGACTTGATGATCTGGAAACTCTTTTTCAACCTGAATGATTTTATGAGAAGTCAAGCCCAAGGACACATTTTACTTGACAGAAAGGGAGTATTGATCTTGGAAGAAAAGACAATGATTGGACATCAGTACATGAATCTCTATCACTCATCAGATTGGTAAAGTCAGAAATAAATGCAATTAAAGTCAATGGATTTATACTTGTAGACAAAATGTTTCAGAACATAATAAAGTCTTGACTGCAAATGTACCTTGAGAGACAGGTAAGCGTTTTATATGATTTTACCAGTATAATGCTCTTGTTTTCTTGCTTGTTTCTCTTTCAAGTACATTGAAACCTATTATTTGGATAGGGGGAAGGAAAAGCATTGCAAAAGCCTTGGCATTTGGCTCCAGTTTTGCAATAGGTAGTCTGGTTTTTTGTCCCTGTTTGTGCGTCTCTAACTATGTGACCCCATTTCTCTGAAAGAAATGTAGATCAGTTCACAGGCTATACTAGAACTGGTATTTCTCATCCATAGTTCTCCTGCAATTTAACATATAAATAACCACTCAAGACTGTTTCTCAGGAAGGGGGGTGAGAGGGTGAAGCCATGTGAAGTGCTTACTGCATCTCAGAGAAATACATCTGGTGAGGCTGTAGAGCGCATTAGCTCACCAAGGTGATGAAGTGAAGTTTGAAATGACATTTAAGTGCCATGAGGGACAGCTGCAAATGAGAGCTACTGACTGTGTAAGGCTTTTTCTTTCAACATACTGAAAAGCTTTAGTTATTCTTGCTAACCTTCTGCTAGCCCAATGGGACAAGGTTTATAAATATTGAAGGAAAAAATATAAAGGTATGTGTCCTCTACTTTAACATTTTTCACAGTAGCAATCTGATAGAAATGTGCTTATACCTAGAAGATGGTGCTGGGTTTGCTGATAGAAATAAGACATATCTCAATGCCAGTGCCTCAATAGACACAAATCACAACCTGGATTCTGCCCAGCCTGGAGAATTACTGAAGTGTAATAATATGAATAGTCTCATCATCAAAAGAAGCACTCTGACACCTTTCCCCTCTGGCTTGATTTATTTTCCTTTTATAAAGAATTTTTAAAATATATTTTACAATATAAGGTAAAAGGATGTTCTTAACCAAGAATGTTATGGTATGTAACAAAATTTTTTTTTTTTAATATAAAACCAATAAAGATGTCTGTCCCATTTGCAAGGTGTTTTGAGATAGAGCAAAAAGAAAAAAGCTACACAGTATTCACATATAGTATTTTAAGGAAAAATAATAAGAACATCAAACAATTCTATAGATTTAGCAGAATCAAGGACTGAGTGTCTTCTTCTGACTCA
>VYZR01038852.1:0-14936 GCA_013400675.1 Oxylabes madagascariensis | reverse complement strand
AGCTCCATCAGCAAAATTTGTAATTTAAAAAAGTGTAAATATTTTTTACTTTCAAAGTCTGCTCTAGAAGTGTCCTCCTGAAAGCTCCTCACAGTGCCCTGCATATTGTGAGAGCTACGAGACAGACACTGAGGTGCTGGAGTGTGGCCAAAGCCACAAGGGCAGCAAAGCCTGGAGCCCAAATGCGAGGAGGAGCAGCTGAGGATGTTTTACCTGGAGAAAAAAAGGCTCAGGGGAGACCTTACTGCACTCTACAACTCCCTGAAAGGAGGTTGTAGCCAGGTAAGGTCGATCTCAAAATTAAAAGTGCTGGGAAAAGAGTCAATGGCCTCAAATTGTAGCAGGGGAGGTTTAGATTGGCTATCAGGAAAAATTTCTTCACTGAGAGAGTTATTAAGCATTGAAACAGTTTTCCCAGGGCAGTGGTTGGGTCCCCATCCTTGGAGGTGACACTTGGATTTAGTGCTGGGGTGATGGTTGGACTCGATGACCTTAGGGGGCTTTTCCAACCCAACAATCCATCGTTCTGTGCATCAGGACCACATGCACAGCAGAGCTCACGTGTAAGACTTGAAAGAGATGGAAAATTGCATCAAAACGCTTATTATACTTTCAATAACACGGCAGCAGTTCAAGCCCAGCCTCAGCCAGGCTCTCAGGAAAGTCAATGAGAGTCGTTCCATTGAAATCAAACAACGTGTGATTAGGTCCTCGCAGAATTATGTGTAATACCGTATTCAAAATTGTGAAGAGTTTCAGGTTGACATCTAAAAGCCTGATTCCCTTCTGGAATTCTGTAATGAAGCTACTGCAAAAGGAGAATCAATACATAATTCAGTATAGTGGAAAGATTATAATAAAGGGTTATTAAATATAGCTCCATGATTGTGGATAAAAAGAATGAAATCCCTCATTGTTTCAATCATGCTGTACTGACTTCTACCAAACACACTGTTTCAGACAAAAAGAAAGCTGTTCCAGATTTCAAAGTGGGAAAAAAAATCAGTAAAAGCAATAACAGCAGGGTTTTTTACAAAAAGGGCATAGAGCAGGGGGAAAAAAGTTCCTAAATCTCAAGATAAATTTTAGTTTTGTACACTAACAACAGCTTATAATTTAGTTTTTTTTGTAAAGTGTGCCAGGACAAGGCAGGAAAGTGTTTCTTAACTTAGTTTGCCAATTTTCCTTTCAGGCTAGCGCTGTTATTGATAATATCCATCACAATTCTTTGTCTTCCCAACAGGCTGGCAGAAATATCAGAGTAAGTGCTGACTCACACACCTCAACACCTCCCTGTCAAAGCTAATCTGAAATTGATTTTACTTTCCAGAGGTAAAACAGAACTGCATGAAGTCAGCTACAAATGGCATTTGCAGATCAGTGTTCAGCACTTTTTATAATTCCTGTAAGATTTCATGACTACACCTCAACAGTTTTCAACAAACCCTTGGAACCTTCAGATTAAAATTGTCAATTATATTTCTATTATTTTGGGAGGAAAATAAATGTATATTTCCCTCAATTTTTTTCAGTTCCTGTAATCCTTCTAATTAAGTATCTTTTTAGCACAGAATTAGAAGGGGAGTACACAGAACATTATTTGCATTCATTACATCAGACTTTGTGCAGAGCTCAGGTTTGCCAGTAGAACTGACAAAAATCCACCACTGTTTTCAGCATGGAAGTAAAGGAGCTTTGAGATCAGGATAATTTATTAGAAGATGCTGCTGACCAAAAAATTCTTCTTTAGAGCTAGTTTAGTCACTCTTGTTTCATTTCCTTCTTTCAAGGGGAGGTTTCTCTACTTTTTCCCATCTAAAGCCTCCTAAACAAATACACCTGAGAAGCACATGCTCACTAAATCCAAGGAGACCTCCTGGAAATCAACCATCAGCAGTGAGCTAGGATCTTGAGCTTTGCTCTGAAAAATGAGTGAAATTCCAGCCATTCCTGTCTCCCACACAGGAGGGCAGGCCCAGGTAACCTCACCTTTGCCTTTGATAACCCTGCTCTTCCCAGAGCAAAGCAGCTGGCAAATCAATCACAGCGTGGCCTTTCCAAAATCTATTCATGAATGAGGAGCAGCCGACGTGAAAAGGAAGGGAGACGTGTTCAGCATCCTTAAGGACATCCACATTGCTGTTCTCATTTCAGAGCAAAGTCCCAGTTATTAATTTCTCTGTAAAATTTCCACTGTCATTTATCATTAATAACGATCACTTTGGGGCATCCCAGAGAGGAAATGCAGTCTTGTGTTCTAGGGAAATCAATTCACTGACACCATCAGGGCTGTGCAAATAATTTTTTTTTTTTGGTTCAGCTGCCAAGCTGAAGGTGTTGAGGAGTTCCACCAGAATCAGATTTGAAAGAAAAACATCATTTTTCTTACCAAAACATAAACAAAGTAAAAAACTGTTCAATGCAAGAGAAACATTCTTCTTCACAAACAAACATTGAATTTTTAACAAATATAAGAAAGATAAATAAGGTTCCAGAATTACAAAGCAATACATTGGAGGGCGAAGAACCCATGTTCTCCAGGGTCTCCAGGATCCCAGCAGGATCTGGAAGGCTCCAGTTCATCTTCACTGCTCATTCTAAGCTGCTGAGCATGCACTGTCCCCTCTACTTTACAGAAAACTCTCCTACACCAGCCCCCTTTTGCTGGAACCATTTCAGCTGTATCTCATTATTTACTGTAAGACAAAAAAAAAAAAAAAAATCAACATAAGAATGATCCTCTAGCACGTGACTTGAAAATCCAGAAAACAAGACACATTTTCCTCTGCTCCCTGCTAAATGCCTAAATATTCCTACATACTTCGAAATCATTATATCCAAATATTCTTGTGCACACATCACAAGCAAGTTCCAGTTCCAGCTCCCTCAATAGTTATTAAAATACCTATAAAAGTAGTTATTTTGAAATCACTGAGGCTTCTCATGGTTTTATCTATTCATTGATTGATTTAAGGCATAAAAAATACAAACACTCAGGCAAGTAGGGATTTAAACAACCACTTTAACTCATGGAAATGGGCAAACTACCAGGCTGTGGAGTCACTGATTTAATGTACGTGTAATTAATCCATTTAAAGTAAAACTCTTTCAACAGAAAGAAAGAGGCAACAGAAGGATAAAAAACAGGCTTATGTGCACAGCTAAGATTTCATTCTCCTGGGAATACAGTGTGTATAGGTTCAAGAAAGAGCTCTGCTCCTCAGGAAAGCCTCAACAAGCAAATACTGTATAAAATCTGAAGGATTGCCATACTGACTCTCACAGACTGCACAGAGAGGTGAGAGAGCAGGAGGAGAAGCAGAAGTTGCTGTGTTTGCCTGAATGTTGCTTTGAGGGTTCTATTCTGTGTTTATATTGTTTTGCTGGGGTTTGGTTGATTTTGGTGTTTTGGTGGTGTGTTTTTGTTTTTTAAACAACCCATAAAGGCAGGAGGAGCCATTCTCACCTCACAGCACTACGCAGCCTCACAGTTTTGTCCTGTCTGGTGCTGGCTCAGCGTGTGCCACCCCCCGGCACATCCCACGCCTCTCCCAGCTCCAGAGACCTGCTGTGCACAGGATCCATGAACTGTGCAGTGCCTGGGAACCTTGTAATGTCCTTTTGGTCTGAACAGGCTCTTCAACTGACCTTTGCAGGCACTATTTCTGGAAAGAAGCACTCAGGATGCAATCTGGAACATCTAGAGTGAAGCCTGCCCTCTGCCACCTTTCCTGAACTGGCAAAGCTCTGTTAAACCCATCAGGAGCTTTCCCAGAGGACAAACTGAAAGCTGAGGCGTTGGATCGAGCTTTTCCAAACAACGAGATGGGACTGCCGGGAGATGCTCCTCGAGCTTTTATTGCAACATCAGCCTCAGTTCAGGGGGAGACAACTGAAAGGTGGCAACAGCTCACGTCCTGCCAACAGCAGACAGAGTTGTCTGTGTCACAAGGCCTTTTAAAAACTTTCTAGCCAGTAGCAAATGGTTAAGAGCTTACAGACATCTGCATAAACCAATCATTAAAACTACACATATACCTTATATCTAACAATAGGTGCTTGTTTCATATTTTTTGCTACTCATGAACTTTTTATACTCTTCTAAAAAGAAAGCACAAAACCTCACTATTAAACTTTTCTATTATCTTGCTTAACATAATTTTCTACTTGCTAAGGCGTAACTCTACACAGCCTTATTATTCTGTGTCCTAATTCTGGTATCTTTTTGACTCTAGGCCTTACATCCACACTGCTATGCAAGCTTTCTGCTTTTTCTATTTCCCACACTGAGGCTGCCTCTGGGTTCTCTGAACCCCAAGCTTTAGCAGGAAGACCTGTTATACACCTGGCTTGAGGGACCTGCATGAAGAGTAAAGCTTGACAGAGAATAATTTTATCACCTTTACTCATAGCCTATCATTTTCAATCTGGCAGCGTTAAATCCAGTCTTTAATCTAATTTAACAAATATTTATCTCTTTATTAAGCTGTTAAATCTGTCGGTTCTCCTGAGGGCAGTGCCAGCTGCTCCCCCCAGCCACGCTCAGCATCCCAACCTCCCCAGGCTCTCACCCACACGCTGCCAGCAGCAGCTGCAGCACCAGCCCCTGCACCTATTTCCAGAGCTCAGCCCTATCCAGGGATTTGTTATGCTTAAGAGGTCACTAAGAGAACATTAAAAAGCCCAGTCTAGACTTGTTTGATCAGTTACCTAAAATCCAGTAGCCCTTGCAGACAGGAAGGATGAGAGTTTTGGCGCAGGTTTGTGCAGAAAAACCCAATTTCAGCAGGAACAGCTGAAATTTCCACTCACCCGTGGAAATTGAACTGCTCGCTGTATTTACGGTTCTGAGCATAATCAGCCCAAATCATCTGTTTCAGCACAGAAAACCCCTGTGCTGGGAAGCTCTCCTACCTTTCCTTTTGCATGGCTGCATGGGGAACAGCCACCTCACAGCTCAGCCTGAACCTTTCCCAAAAAACATTCTGAGCAAGACAAAACTGGTGCTGAAGCTGGGAGAATCTGGCCTCTGGTACATCCACAAAGTTCTGTAGAGTGGGGAAGAAACTGGAATTAAGGTGCCACTCAAATGTCTTCTAAATCAGGATCTAAAGCACAGCTACAGCGCCAGAAAGAGGTAAGTCAAATGTGTCCAGCCCTCATTCATCATTTGAGTAATTTCATTTCAATTAATTACCAGTGCTAACTGCAGTCAGTATCAGACAGTTCTGGGAAGTGATGCTGATTTATAAAAACAGCAGCAAGTAGTCAATGCCCAATGTTTTCAGGAGCATTACAATTAATAGATTTATTATGGAAGTGTTAAAGCTTCTGTATTTCAGCTTCTTCGAACTTTATTGGAGAAGCTATTAAAGGCAATGTCTCAAAGAATAAAAGTAAAGTGCCAGAAGTAATAATATGATTTTAAATAAGATTTCTTATTTTGATTTACACTGAATTGACAGAACTGCTATTCTATTATGCCAAAAACCTTCTGCCTACCTGCATGAGATCTGGCTGATTTCTCAGAAGGAACACCAAATCTTACAGAACATTTGGAGAGTTGCATTTTCTTATTAATCGGAAGAATGAACTCATCAGCTCTGTTATTAAAGATAATTTTAGACTCTCTCCTCTGTCAAAAATGTAACTTTTAAAAATTTAAATGAAATGAGCTCTTTGGTTGCAAATTACCCTGTATAACTCCCACAATACTGCATTCATTGCTCTAGAAAACTATTATAAAATCACTATTTCCTATATTTTTTTTATGACACACTTGAGTGGTTCCTCCATAAATACAAACCAGGCTGAATAAAAATTCTAGCTAGAAGAGCCTTGACTAAAAACAAACACCAAAAAATCCCCAAAAAACAGAGCAATAGTAACTGGACAGCCAAACACCAGATCTTTGGCAGTTGAGCTCATGGTTTTTCATTCAGACAAAATGAACCCCTGGAAAGCTCTCGACCACAATATTGAATAACTGCCTTCCTACTCCCCCGTAGTTTTTATTTGCATCCAGCATCACCTTTGAACACAAATATAACGTGGTGTGAAGCATCACATCAAAAGTTAGGGAAGAAGAGATTTCAGCAGTTGATGTTTCACCTGTCAGCGAACAGCAAAAAAAAAATGTTTCATGTCACATGAAGGCAACCTGTAACCTTGGCATTCAGACATCTTCAAATTTTCCTTTTATTATGGGACATTTAAAGTATCCTTGTGTTTACAGCTTCAAGTCAGTTTCATAAAAAAAAAATAAAGTGACATTTACTAACTATGCTTTTTATATATTAAATTAACAGCAAGAGAAGAGCTGGAGCACACTATTCATCATCTTTGCGTGGTGACAGAATTAGAAAATGCTGTGAGCTGCCACACCACAACTCAGGGACTAATTCAGCCAGAATTAACCAAAAATGCATTTGGATTTGTGGCCATTTTTGGTGCTTCTGCACCTTGGGGTCAGTCCAGTTGCCCTTTCATAGGTCAGCAGTGGTGCTGCATTGACATTCCCACCCAACACGGGCACGGACTGTCCTGCTCCACTCCTCCTCTTCCTCACCTCATTCTGCTCTGACCTTCAGCAGGAGAAAGGAGCCCTTGGCCAAGGGTGCAATT
Source organism: Oxylabes madagascariensis (assembly GCA_013400675.1). Classification (NCBI taxonomy): domain Eukaryota; kingdom Metazoa; phylum Chordata; class Aves; order Passeriformes; family Timaliidae; genus Oxylabes; species Oxylabes madagascariensis. Next base: position 8,312 of record VYZR01038852.1, on the reverse strand, counting down.
CACCACAGGAGACTGTCACAAACACTTCAGCAAAGAAGAGATTCAGAGGAAATGGGAGAGCACCTGAAGTTTCCTGAATTGGCTTTTCTGGGGAAAGAAACAAGTTGGATTTTATCCATCAGCAATCCCCGTGGGGTGTGGGCAGCATCCTTTACCCCAAACCTCACAGCAGCCCTGATTTCCCCAAGACATGGAAAAACCAGGAGGAGGTTCCTCTGCCACCAGTGCAGCATTTCTGTACGAGGGTCACGAGATGGGTCAGGGAACCAAACACAGCAATATCACACCTGGCTGTCCACACGAGCACATTGCTGTGCTTTTCCTGAAAGTTAAAGTGTCGTAAGTACAGTTTTCATAATTTCTTGAATTCTGCCTCCCACTGTACTCTTTTAAGCTGAAGTTATGTTTTTGTATAGGTTGGTGTTAATGTTTTATAAAGGTCAAATTACAGTTGTCTCCCTACTGTTTTATTGTAAGTGTTGAGAGCTGGCACTGTAATTAAAATTCCAGCTAAATAAAGTCTGCAGGGGACCTACTTGTAACCAGGCAATTTGGGTTTTTAGCAGACCAGAGCTCATTTTTGTGTTTCCTCTGTTTCACTGCCACACAAAGAAGGGTAAACAAAACCCACGTGCCTTAATACATTTACATAAACAATCTTTCCTATCAGTGTGATTAGTAGAGACTATAAATATAGTTAATTATAGAATACAATACTAACAAAATAAAAAATGCACCCATTTTCTGCAACCTTGCCTTACACTATTTTAGAAAAAGTCCAAGGCAAGACAATCCAGTTTATAGATAGAGCCAGATCCAGCCAGAGCATTGACAACACTGCTGATAAGGGAGAAAAGATTCACAATCTGCTCCTCAGTAAAACAAACCTGACTCCCTGGCAGCAGAATGGTCCTGTGCATCAAGGAGATTATCACTTACTTCAGTCTAACCTGCTTTTAGGGTCTGGTACTTGCCAGCAAGTGTTTCAAAAGTGTCAGAGATTTACCAGTGCTGGCTCCAACTTCAGGGAGGAATTTCTCTTCTGCTATCGACTACCTGTAAAGCTGCTCCAGCTTTACCTCCGTTTTGCTGCCTTATTAAAGGCCCCTCAGTTCTGCTTCAGTTCTCTCCACGGCTGAGAGATGAGGGCTGCACTGGGTTTTTTATTACCTTTTTTTTTTTTTTTTAAGAAAATAAACAAATCAAAGTGGGTATTGTAAGAGGAATTCTTGTCTAAAAAGCAACATCCCAGATCACTATAGGAATCTTTTAGGTCTTCCCAAGGCTCCTAGTTTTATTTTAATTTGTTTTAAAGGAATTCCTTGGTAAAGGAATTTCAAATTTTGTTAAAGACAATCCCTTACAGGCAGGGATTCTTATTTGAGCAAATCCTACCCTTTGCCTGGGCTGATATTTTTTCAGGGATTAAAAAACCACAAGACAAACATTATAGTTAATATTCACATCACAGAATACGACATGCACGTGCTCCCCTAACCACAGCTTCACTTGTCTGCCCCAGAAGCAGCAGGTACAAGGCACACAAATATGCATAAAGCCATTCCAGACCAACCAGGGTTTTCAGAATCAATCCATTAAAAGTTACTTTTTCTTTCCCTTCTCTAGAGGAAAAAAACATCAGGTGGATAGGCTGAACAGAAGCATAAAACAAAACCGGAGCATTAGCCTCCAGCTAGAAAAATCCCCCAATCTGAGAAAATTCTGAAAGACTTCCTGAGTTTACAGCCAGGGGTACTTATTCTCAAGGCAAGACTGAGAAATCACATGGCACAGGAAAGCTGTATGAAAAGGAGATGTGTCCATTAAAGCAGACAGACTGCTCTGTCTGAAAAGGACTGATTTAAATAAGCAAAGGGAAGGAAAAACTGCAAGTTAAAGCATGATCATAATTACATTAGAAAAGTTATAATTTGATTTGGATTAACAGAGAGAAATCCTAAAAGCTCAGAATTAATTGTGAACTACATCTGCAATTATTTTCAAGAATACTTGCATGCTTTAAGATATCATTAACTTAAATGAGATTCTATGTTTAAAGGAAGATTTAACCTCACATACTCCCATTAATTCTTGCTAAACGTCCACACTGCACTTTGAAATGTAATGGAAAAGGTTAGCTGGCCATGATTCTTTTGAATGGTGCTTTCCTAAGATCCTCAAATTAAAAGTCTTGTCAGAAAGGTAGTCTGTGAAAATACCAAGAAACGTTCTACAGAAATGCATTAATGTCTCAGTGTGGGGTGATTTGCATCTCTTTGTCAGATGTGGACAAAGCTTCCTCCTGACAAGGCTGGGCTGGTGCTGGATCCTCTCCAGAGTGACCCAGCTCTAACCTGCAGCCAGAAATTCCCCCTCCCTACCTCTCACTGCCTCAGGAAGACGACTCTGTAAAATGTTGCCAGCCATAAGCAATCACTGTCAGATTATTTGCTTATGGAGTTTGGCCTAAGCTAAGCCACCTACGTTTTCCTAAATGAAAAGATTTGGGCCCTCCAACATATTTCTACACCTGCAGAGAAGGAGCTGCCTCGTGGCCTGCGTGGGTAATCAGTTCAGGAGTAATAGCTTAGTTAATTTGATTTTTTTTTTGTTCTGAAATTGCCAACTGGAAATGAGCAGAGAAGTCTTCCACTGAAGCACCTGGGGACATTATTAATACAAGGTTTGCTCCGCGCTGAGCAAGAGACCCAACCTGCTAATACCGAGCAGTTGGCCATTGATTTAGATTATTAGGGGAACAGCTGGCATGTTTCAGCCAACCAAAGCCCACACGTGTTTCAAAAAAGTATTAGCTGTGAAACACTATGGCTCTTGGAAAGTCTCCAGAAACAAATTAAATCTCAAACCAAGTAATCTGCTACTTTTATCTTCCTAAATCCAGACCGAGCTGCTAACAGAGCGTTCACCGTCACTGCAAAGATCCTCACCCACTTTTCCTGTGGGTTTATTTGTTTTGGTTTGCTTTCTAAACAGGATTGTGTGGCTTTTCTCAACGAGACAGACAAACTTTGGGGTTACATCCTCATTTCCTCCAGCTTGGAATTAAAATGCCAAGAGGAAGTTTCACCAACACATATGCCTTTCCCTCTGTTATCCCACAAGAGCTGACTGCACCCCTGAGAGGTTTTGATTCAGCCCTGAAGATGTTTTTCAGAGACTAAATAATTCTTTCACTCTGCTCAGTCTAACGTCCTACCTTTGCAAGCACTAGTTTAATTAAATGTATATGCGTAAAAATCAAACAGTCTGTTCTTCACTCCTTCCTCCTCGGGCCCTGGAAGCTGACACTCATTGTCTGGGAGGGAATTGTCTGACCACCTGGCACTCAACAGCTATTCTCTGCTATTTTGTTTTGCTTCGATCATGTGTGAAAGCAGTTAAACAGATGATGTGATACTCTTGTGCTGCAGCATCGATCTGCATGTATCTATTCAGAGGCACATTTGAGACACTCTGTATTATTTACCCATATTATGTATTCCCAGACAACTTTCTCCCTCCGTGTAGGAGTTCAGCATCAAACTTCAATTAAAAAGCAATGCATCAGGTATTTAGGTGCAAAAGGATCTTCCTCACCCTGCCTCCACAAACACGTAGTAAAGTTCCCAACCTCCCACTTTTAAACTTCCACAACTTTGCGACCATTTTGCACACACCTCCAGATAATTCCCTGGAATTTTACTTACATGAGTTTGGCTTCCTATGATCATTTAAATAGGAACAGCGTGCTTAAGATGTGTTGCTTCAAATCCTGACCAATATTTCTGTCCACATGGAATAAGAGGTCCAGGTTCCTTATCTTAACCATGCACTCAAGTGTCAGAATGAAGCTCTAGTATTCAAATTCTATCTATGCATATGAGCCCATTAGGATACATATTTTAGGATATAAGAAGCACTCCCATATCTGGGTAGGAAAGTTGAGATGCCTTTCCATTGAATCTGTTTCCTCCAGCCCAGGAATGGGAAACAAGTCATTTTTCAACATATTCTGAAGCACGTTCTTAAGACAGCGAGCAATTTATGTGAATCGAAAGAAAATTTAGGATGTTTGTAAAAGTCAAAATGCATTTAAAACTCCTTCATTTTGAAAAGCCAGAACACTGTTTCAGCAAGGACACAATGAATAGGTGGAAAATCCGCAGTTATCTGGCTATTACCCGGAAGCCCAGACAGCTTTCCCCGCAAGAAATTGCTAAGCTTAAAATCTTACCTTGCTTGAACATGTTCTTTTGCAAGCTACAACTACAAGCGCAATCCCAATTACCCAAACCCCGCGATACTCAGCACAAAGAGTTAACACTCACACCCAAACCCCGTGTCAGAACCCTGCAGAGGCTTGGGCGAATCACAGGGGGCTGAATGGGGCTGCCACGCTGGCTCTGTGCAAGGTGTGGGGAAAGGTGTTGCCCGCGCAGCGTTTCTGAGAAATTGTTTCCTTCATGTATTAAGATTTTTCTTACGCTTTAAGTATCAACGAGTGGTTTGTTTTTATATTTTCATGGAGGAGGAGAGAGTTGACAGACTGTTGGCTTGACCAGTGTGTCGGAGAGGTGGCAACTCCAACCTCCAATCCGCTGATCCCTTTGGAATTCTATAAAATGTCAAGGATGTAAATAAACTTTCTTCTTTTCTGGCATGACTCAGCATGTGGGAGCAATCCTTTCCTGTCTCCGTTCCACAGTAAGGGAAGGAGGGGAGAGGAATGAAGTGAGTGTGATGACTCCAAGATCAGAATGAGCAGGACAGGAACAGCACCACTACTGGTGGCATGAAACAGGCACGGGGAGATCTGTCTTTTGCACATCTGCGACTGCACATCTGTGCAGTCAGCTGTCATGGAACCAGTGGGAAGGGTGGATGAAGCAAATCACAGCTCTCACACGGCATCAGCTCAGGATCAACAGGAAATGTTTGGATGTGAGCATAACCAGGGCCATGATCCCTGGGCACACCAGGCTGTAGGAGGAGGAATGATCTTCCCCCTGATCTTTCCACAGGCTTTATTTGCTTTGAACAAAGTAAATCTTGTTGGAGGCCACAGCTTTGCCAGACAATTGAAAACCTGCTTTTAAGCATTAATAAGTACACTAAGATACTTCACTTCTATGAGTAAACAATGATTTTTCTATGATTGAATAGAAAGCTCTTTGTTAAAATCCACAGAACAATAGTACCCAAATGCAGACAGACAAAACTTTGATCTTGAAGCAGCCCAGGCTCTGAACATGCAATCTATCACGTAAGAGACACAAGAGGTCAGCCATTAATTAACATCCAAATTAAAGCTTTTCAAGTAAGGGTCAAAACTTCCTTTGTTTTGACATTTAAGGCACTGGCAATGCCTTCCCCAGTTTAGTATGCACCATGCATCACCTCACACTTTATGTTAATTGCCTCCATTATTCAAGTGCACTATTTGATTCATTGTCAATTAAAAATACCCCCAAAAGCCAAGCCCGATGTGTGTTAAGTACAAACGTGATTAATGTAACACAATTACATTCCCACGTTTGCTGAGTCTGATTAGGAACTTTCCCCCAGCCCAGCGTGACAGGGCCCTGGCACTGCTGGTGACCTGCCAGCCTTGGCAGGGCCAGGCTTTCTGATGGGGAGGCTTTTCGTGGCCACAAGGGCTCCTGACAGGTGGAAAACCCGTAATTAAATGCTGTCAATTAGCACTTCATCAAGAACGTGGAAATCTTGATGATCTTCTCCATTGGATTGCAAAGATGGTCCTGGGTGTAAAGTAAAAAAAGCTATAAGGAAGGAAAGAAGACTGACACAGTTGTTTGCTAGAATAATAATTATGTGGACATCATTACTATTTCCAGAAAGTGACTCCATGGATCTTTTCTCACTACATCAAGGAAACATCTGGTTCTGCACACAGAGGAAAAAATTGGGCAGACTAAAAGCAAAAGACCCTTATTTTGTTTATGGCTACAGAAAACACAGGTTATAAGGAGATCTGAAGGGGTCTGAGGGGAAAAAAATAATGACCAAACTGGGATAAAGAAATGGTCGAAGTCTGGAGGTTGCTACTAAATGAGATGCAAGAGCAAATAAATAATAAGAATTTAAAAGCCAGTTCAGCCTGAGCACGATGACAGAAAAACTAATAGTGACTGAATACCAGTGAAACTAATAGGAAGGAGAATATGCACACACAGCTGGGCTTGTTATGGCCAGCTTATAAGCAGGCTTTAATAAAAATTGCTACAAATCAGAACAAGAAATAAGAGAAAATTCTGTACCCTCATTATGGTCTTCTCTTCATTCCCACCATCAGTAAATGTAAAATATAATTAACACTGCCATATGTAAAAGTGATAAATACATAAGAACCCATATTTACACAACCTATATTTAATTACAAAGGAGATGCTAGCAATGAAATGTACAGTAGGTTCTTGTTTGAATTGAAAAAGAAAACAAGAAAAAGATTGTATTATTGCACTTCAGAAAAGAATTAAGGAGCTCCTTGGCTTGTTGAGGACTACAAAAACAATCACTGCAATAGGCCTGGTTTACATATTTGCTCTATTAATTTACACAGCCCTGGTAAGCCTTGCATTGCAATGCAACCGCTAAATTACACTGCTCTTGCTAATGGGCATAAAAAGATGCAAGAGCATGCAAAGTGTATTCAAACAGACAATTAAAATTATCAATTCTGTTGACAGCTGAAATGAAGGAACTGTGCTGAGGTTTAATGGGGCTGCATGAAGGACACCCTGTTTGTGGGTGATTGAATTAACCAGGATCACGCATCGACAGTCTGCCTCTGTCCAACACTGCACATTAGGCCAATTTAGCGTCTGCTTATTAAAATAATTTAATTCCAGAGATTGTTCCCAGGCATTTCTGAGTCTCTTCCTGCTCTTCCCTCCTCCTCTCACTAATGATGGCATCTTAATTATTGTGCTCATTTTGCGCCACCGCAAATGGCTGGGTCACCACAGAGCAGTCCAGTCAGTTTGGCTGAACCAAGGCATCCCTGGGGTGATCCTCCCCAAATCAGCAGATCTGGCCAGACACACCACAGCCTCAAAGTTCTGAAGCAGGAAAAGGTATTCAACAAAGGTTGTTTTTATTCAATTTAACACTAGTTTACCCATGTTGCTTCTTTTAATAAGTCTTCAAATCTGCGTGCTTATTAAATCTATTGTATTTCAACTTCTAGCCATGTAGGAGTAATGTGTTTGTCAACTCCAAAATAAGAATTCCAGAGAAAATGAAATTTCCCAAAGAAATAAGAAGTTTGAAATCTCTTTTCTAAGCTGAGCAACAGTCTCACATCTGACTAGTATTACCACTCGTGATCTAAAGTTCTTGTGAAAAAGCAGCTCAGACTAAGCAACATACCAAAATGCTGAGACTAAAAATGTTATCCTAGAGGTTTATTTTAGTATCTCCAAAGGCTGAATGACTTAAGTTTAAGAGAGTTATTTCAATAGACTTTGGCAACTAATTCTGACATTTCGTTTTGAGATGTTAGTGCTATTTTAAAGTGAATGTGCACAGATTACACCTTCATCTGAAGTGAAAATGCATCAGTATGTAGCAGTGATATCTGGAGGGAACTGAGATGGGAAATGTGTGCATTTGGTGAGTAATACTGGTTTATATTTCTTGGTTCCTCCAAGCTATGAGATGTATCCCATTGTAGGATCCAGATATTGCACATAGGAGCCAAGCACTACTGCCCAGTGCTGGACACCCAGAAGAATTCCTGGTGACATCCAGAAGAATTCCTGGTTCAGCACCAGTAGCCAAGTACGACAAAGAAATCATTAATAACAAATATCACATGTAAAAATGCAGGTGTGTTTGGAAGTTAAGAGAATGGCTGCACTTAAATCCTTTTTTAAGTCTTTAAAGACATCAGCCACTGGATAAGACACCACTTTTGTTTGACAGTGCTGAAGTCCCAAAGTCCCAGAACGGAATGGGCAATTTGTAACCCTGAAGCATTGGAATGAGCTAACACCAGAACTGAAAAATCTCCTTCAGTTTAATGCTTTGGGAATATAGTGCCAGATTGGGCTTTATAATGTGACACCTGTTCAATGGAAATATACTGAATATTCCAGTTGTTTGACACTTTGCTATCGCTGATGATCCCAAACTTCTTCCAGTCTCTGAATTTCATGTAAAGACTTGGACTTGTATCAGCTGTGAATGCTTTCAAAATACAAACTCCTAAATCTGAGTTGCAGAGATAATTTAATAGAGATGTTGATGGGCAAGTCCTGATTTCCAAGCTCATAGGTAAGATTATAAAAAAA
>VYZR01038843.1:61945-72581 GCA_013400675.1 Oxylabes madagascariensis | reverse complement strand
TGTAGCCCACCTTGCCCCGGATGCAGTCTGTGCTTTGGGCCACCGGGTGTCTGTGAAAAGTCAGTTTATCGTCTTCCTTTACAAATATATTTAACGAGCGATCTTCGTTATTCCAAGCGTGTTTGTACTGGACCTCCAGCTTGGCAGGGGGCATATCCAACAGCATGTCCAGGCGCGCCGGCTTGCAAAAATCTGGGCCTCTCAGCTCTCGTTTCACAGGTCTATAAGGGGGCTCCCTCACATCCACAGACTTTATGCTCCCTGAGATTTTCTGGCCCATTGCTTGGCTGCAGGTTTACAAAGGAGAAAGAAAAGTTGACTTTGGCCCAACGTCACCTCATGAAAGCACCGTTACACTGAGCCAGTGGCCTGACAAGCTGACTGGATTTACTCCTCCTGTTTGGAGTTTTTTAGCAGCAATGTTTTCAGAGTAAAAAAGGCTCCTGAAAGAAAGCAGAAAGTTCCCAGTTAGTTTAAGAAAGCCAACAGAAAACTCACAGCATATTTTTGAAACGCTTCTTCTCATCCCTAGGAGCTATTTTAAACACCAGAGCTAAATTCACTCCTCCCTGTGCAGTGTCCTGCAGCGCTAACCAGGCTGCCAGCAGGATGCGGAGCCCACCAGCGCACGGAGCGCAGACAGTCATTTCCTCCAATTCATGATAGGATGCAGACATTCCCCACCTTCTGCCCTTCCACCTATTTTGTCTGGCCAAATCCACAGCAGGCCCAAAGCAGGCAGTTGCTGTTCCCCAACAACAGTGTGCAGCGTAGCTTCACTTTCACTTGTGCTTTTGTTTCAGTCTCAGACACACACTAGGTCAGAATCTTTTATTTCCAGACATGCTTTGTCCTGGGCCCTGGTGACAGAGACTTCAGCTTCTCTGCCCTCATTAAAACAAATGCAGCCAACAGCAAATGGCAGCAAAATTTAAATGTTTCTTTTTAACTTACCCTAGCGTTAAATAAAAGGAGAAAAACATCAAAAAATCATCAAGATTTTGGTGGGGTTTTTTTATAAAGCAGCTAAAAGAAAAAAAAAAAAAAAAAAAAATTTTGTGGGGGTTTTTTAAAAAAAAGAGAAAAAAAAAAAAAAAAAAAAATTTTGTGGGGGTTTTTTAAAAAAAAGAGAAAAAAAAAAAAAAAAAAAAGAGGGAATCAGTAAAAAGGAAAAGGAGCCATGGAAGGACAAATGAAGAATGGCAGTTTCAGTTCTTTGGCAGACATTTCTAATGGGCAGCTACTGCAACTGGGGATCTTCCTGATGCTAATGGACAGCAGGCTAATCCACAGTTCCTGTATTTCAGTATTCAGCTGACCTGGAACACAGTAAGACACATTATGGGGAATACATGATTTTGAGATGTATTATTTCTCTGCTTCCACAGACAGGGCAAAAAAGCACCTGGAAAAGCTTCTCAGCAGCCTGGATAAGTTAGAATTGTTCACATTTTAGAGCTCAGGTAGAGTGTAGAGATAAATCAAGAATCTCTAAAAGTACAAAAGGAATAAAAATGAAGACAAAGTCCTATAAACTCAAATAAGTGATTGACAGGGGATCAAATAGAGTATCTGCAGCAGCAGACATACTTCTGTCCTCTAGCAAAATCAGTGCCAAGTCCAGGAATGCTCAAATATAGCAGAGTAGACCCACTCTATTTATTTATTGACAGAGTGATGATGTGCTTCAAGAAGCAAAAAATCTCAACACTCAAGAGGCTGAAGAGCCCGGGTGACAGTTGGTTGTCATAAAATACCAAACAACAGATGGGCAGAAATGTTCTTGCAAAAAACATCCTGCAAGATTTCACTAGGTAAGTCAAGACCACGTTCTTCCTTTTAAAGAACTTCTACTCCAAACACACGGTTCCATTCCAAAGACAATTTCTGAAAGAATGTAAGAAACATGTATGCACAATAAAAGGGAACAAAAAGAAGTTTAGGAAAAAACCCTGTAAAATTTACCATCCAACTGAGTTTGAGAAGTGAATGAAGTCCTCTTATTATTTCCAATGGCAAATAACACATAAAGTATTTTTTGCATGTATTAAAAACAGAAAATGAAACCACATCTGTGTTATATGAAAGTCTTCCTTAAAAAAAGAAAAAAAGAAGTACAAAGGTGATTTTTCAAAACCAGTTGACAGTTAAGTTACTACAGGAAAATATTTTCTGGTGGCTGTTCCCACAAGGGCGTATGCACACACATCAGTGTAAAAGAACCAACCCATTGCAACTACTTTTAATATTTGAAAATAAAACAATATACCTAAGTATCCAACCCCCTCATATCACATTTGCAGGAAGACTCACAGTTCACAGGAGCTCTCCACGTGAGGTCAACTTGAATGATCCCCCTTATTCCTTTCTAAACCATGCAAGAGGAATCCAAAACTTTAAAAAGCCATTACACTTAAGCTGATGCTTCCCATTTCCAGTAGTGCAGAAGCACCCATGGGTTGTTTCAAAGCTATGATGCCAATTTGGCCCAGCAAAGCAAGTTCAGTACTTTATTCCACACCTATAATACCAGGAGAAATTAAATAGTGACACTGATACACACACAGGGGAGCAACAGGAGTGAATGTTGGAAGCAAACTTTCATAGGAGGACACATGCTCAGGGATTGGGTAGTTCCTTTTAAAAAGTGATTATCTGAGCTTGAAAGGAAATGAAAAGGGAAAACATCAGACTTTCAAAGGGAACTTCAGTGATTTCTATTTGAGATTTAGCTCTACATGCCTTTGAAAATTTCTACTTTAAAGCACAAGACAATTGCCACATTCCTGTCAGGGTGCTGAGGGGAGACAGCCGGGGAAGTCCTCAGTGCATCCTGCTGTATCACTTCCTGATCACATGAGAAACTAAACTTGGCACAGATGTTTGCCTGGCAAATCACCAAGAAATTATAAACACTGAATTGACTCACTTGGCAAGCCACAGACATTCTTCCTCATGTGCCCCAAACTGTAACATAAATAGGCTGCTAATAGATAGATCAGTAATTCAGAGGGGTAAAATGCTTCATTATGAGCACCTTGATATACACAAAACCGTGCCTGCACCCTGGGATGCCCGCAGTGAATACTTTGATTTGAAACTGTATCTTACAATATTAGGTCTTTCATCACACATAAACATTACCACATAAATTAATTACATAATGGAATATTTTGCCGAATAGCTTTGTATGGACATTGTACGAAACAACAGTGGAAAATTCTTACAGTTAGGCAGCTCTGATTGCTGGAGCTGAGCAGTAGCTGACATGAAGACTTTATGTGAGGAGCAGCCTTGCCTCCCAACCCAGGCAGCATCCATGTGCGCTCCACGGGGAGCAACTCATCCACAGAGTCCTCCTGGCAGCTCACAACAGTCCCCTCGGGTGCACGCAGGAGCAATGTGTCTCAAAGGCCAGATCATCTACTGCCTTGCCTGTGTCCTGTCCTTTTCCACCAAGCAGATGGCAGAGACCCAGCTGAGGCACGGAACAGCAGGGAAGCACCACTCTGCCCTCCACCCTACCAGGAGCTGCTGTTGGAGGGACACAGCTCACCAGGGCCCAGCCTGTCTCCACCAACAAAACCCTCCCTGCTTTCACAGGTCACACGCTTGCAGCACAGAAGCCTCGGGAAAGTCATCCTTGCCCCAGTTCCACCATGGAGATCTGCAGGCAGCTTCTCCTCACGCCAACAGCTGTGGGAAAGCCGTGCACACTCCCATGGAGGGAAGGGCAGTGACAAACAATTCCTTTGGCAAAGGTACCCCAGAGCAGCTTCCTGTCTGCAGCACTGGGTGAATATGCTACATACCATTACCAAAAGCTGTGGGTTAGGGACAAATTATTCCTGGCAGACTTGATAGTGTTCAACCCGTTTACAGAAATATTTGGTTGTAAAACCTTTTTACTGTCTCCTGAGTTAATAAAAACTTGTCATTCAATTGCTCTTTTTGCAGTCTTACACCTCACAGAGAAACTTAGATTTTCTACCCTAAATCTTCTCACCAGATACATAAATATTCAGAAATAGAATGAACATTAATTTTCACTGCATAGCTTTGCTTTGAAGGTTTCCCCAAATCTTTGCTCTTCCAGTAAGTTCAAACAACTACAAGAGTTAAAAAACAATAAAATATTTCAAACTGGCTTAATATATGACCTCTTCATTACACTGGTTTAGTGACTAACACTAAATTTCACCACTTATCCCTGTGTGAGAAGACTGTTAGTTTTTGCAGCCTAAATAATTTCTGTCTCACAGTTTCCCATTCATGCAGAGCTTTGTCAAGCTACAATGATTAGAGTAAATGTACAGGAACAATACAACTCCAAACAGGGAAAGTGTGTCAATGTCACTTAGCAGTGTCTTCATTCAGACTGCTAAAATATTTAGGGAAATTATTCACAATAAAACCACAAATTACAATTACTACAGAAAGGCTTGCTGGGACATCACTTTACTGTAATTAAATAGAGTGCATTTCTTAAGTTTGGTATGTTGGTATCAGTAGAACATAACTGATAAAAGAAAGATGCTTTTGGCAAAGTCAGCTTTCGGCAATCACAGTTGTCTTTCCCTCTGGATCACAAACTAGACATGCAAGAAGCTTGACAAACATGCATAAGAAATGACAACACATAAACGCAATTCAAAACTACATTAGGAAGATGCTAAGACTCAGGTTAATTTTCCAAAAATAACACTTACTCCGAGTGAGAAGCAGAAGGTGAGTCCCAGCTAATGACACTGACCAGTGAAAGTGGCTATCAGAAAATGCAGGGAAGGAGATGCCTTTATCCAACAGCATTGCCAATGTCTACAGAGCAGTTCTCACTCTTTCTGCTATTGGCCCTCCTTCTTTCTTTCTTCCTGCAGCCAGACCTCAGTGCCACCTCCCCTGCCAACATGGGCTTTGTCAGCAGCCAGCACGGACTCCTGAATGCCAAGAGAGGCAGCAGGAGGCTCTGAACCAAGGCCACTCCTCTGTGGGCACCAAAACTGCTCGTTCCCCAGATGCCTGAACAGAACAGATACAGTGTCTGAACACTCTGAATGTAACTCCAGTCCCAATGTCCCTACAGAAGAAACTGGAAGAAGAAAAACACATGACATGCTGTGCTGGGCAAATCGATGAAAAGGGTTTATATATGTTCAAGGACAAGGACTTTTACCCCCACCCAGACAAGGTGAAGACACAAGGCCCAGTGTCCATCAACTTTGTTCCCAGTGTGCAAACAGCTACATAACCATGACAACAGTGTTTTGAGGGTGATAATGAATTAAGCACATTTTTGGCACTTTAAAAGACTGGGTAGCTTGGATTCAACTATAGATCCTGGTATCCAGCGTTGTTCAAAATGGGCAATAAATCAACGATGTTGGCTTCCTTTGTCAAACTGGGAATATGCAATGATAACGCAACCAGACAAAAATGCTTGGCTATTCTAAGCTATCCTGTGCTACAGACAAAAGTTGATGCTGCATGCACACTTAGCAAGTGACATTTAATATGTGGGACGAACAATGCAGCAGTAAGTCATGACTTCTTCGATTCCTGAAAGGAATGCAAATCCTGGAAATCCCAAGGACATTCCTCCGTAAAGAGTAACTTGTTTTGTAATGTTACAAAAATGTAATTGTTTCAAAATTCAGGATAAGCTTGTTATTAAAAAAGACTGTGCATTTAGCTGCTTGGAATTAGAATAATCTGAAATACCATACCATCTGTACCATCTGACTTAAAAGCAGTTTAGTCATATGATGAAGAATGCAGAAAGAATCCTGAGTAGTAATGAATACAGTGGAATGTGTATTTTAAAATACTTCCATCTACTGTATTTTGGAACAGAGCTGACTTGAGGTTTTGGGTTGGTTTTATGCCTTCCTCTCTCTGCATGTGTTTCTGTAATTCTCCCCTTTTATGCTGAAAGTTGGTTTTAGATGAAGACATTTCTATTCTGAAGAAACATGAACTGTTTACAGACTTGAAGTATTTTCAGTTTTCTGTGTAATCACTTCTCAGAATACAGCAATGCAATTTGAAAAACAAATATAGTAACACAATACAACAAAAATTACTTTTTTTTTATTATGCAAGTACTTTTAAAACTAGCAATATTTCAGTTCTAAAGTTCCTGAAAGGAAACAGCACTTTTCTTTCCAGGGTACGTAACAGGAATACTCATGCGATCCCACAATTACCATAAGGGTACAGATGTTCAAGCTGCTATATCCTTTCTACCACCCCTTCCTAGTCATTCTTCCCTTTTGTCTTCAGCCACCTGCATTCAAATGGCCTTGAAGTGGGTCTGCCTCAGAAACCTAAAGTGAGTAAAAATCCAGTGTTTTATTTTGCCAGGTTATGTTCAGGTGAATAAGCCCTCTGATCTAGAATATCAGACAGTTATGTTAATACTTGCTCTGGCAAAAGGAAGGAGAGAAAAAAAAATTAAAATCCCAAAGGCAGAACCATCTATTTAGGCAGCAGTCCAAACCATGGAGCAAATTTCCACAGTCACTTCATGCTGCCCTAAGGGGCACAGCTGAACTTCATGTCTGAATTCAGCACAGGCATGAGCTTCTGCTTACATCTTCCTCTCTCTTCAAAATCATTCATCTTTCACCCTTCAGCCACCCTTCTGTCACAGTGAATACCTTCCTGTTTTTCCCAAACAGCTGATGTAACCATTTTTACTATTCAAGTGTCAGGGTTATATTAAAAGAGCAAATTAACACAAGAAGAAGGCTTAACACTAAATTGAAAATTATGTTTTCAGCTCCACTTTGCATTTTACAGGATCATTTGCCATTTTACATTTCTACTCACCATGCTTCACCAAGTAAGTAATACCTATAGGTGTCACACATGTGAGATTTAAAGCCTAAGGAATAATTAAATTTTGATATTGCAATTTCTCACCAGTCATTACTACTTTCCACCAGCCTAACCCTTCTCTTTTCAGACAATTCATTTTACCTCTACAGCTTTGTAGAGGATCAATAGCCCTACAACTTCAGTTTCAAAATCAGAACATCCATTAAGTGACAGCCTCAAAATGCGTTCCCATTGCCTTTCTTTTACTGCAGTTCCTTTTCCTGTAATGTGTAGTGGAGCCAGTTGGCCTTTAAAATGAAATAAGTTAAAAAGCCATAAATTAGAGAAATACTCCTGGAAAGCATCATTCCTCAGTCTAGCCAGTTGCAAATCCCAGGGAATGTGCCAGAGATGATCCCTGAGCAGACTGAGGGAAGGCCTGCAGATGGTAGAAAGTGACAATCAGACAGATGAGAGTTCCTCTGCCTTGACAGAATTGTTCACCAGAACTTTACTGCAACTGCAGAAACTGTAATATCACATGGGAGTGAAAATTTGGCCCCTCAGCTCAAGCTTCATTCTTTGATTGTGTCAGTGTTTTCCAAGCTTGGCAAGTCTTTGTAAATCATAAGGGAGCCTCAGCCTGCAACTGGTTTTCTAGGGGCAGTGCCATGGTAACGATGGGATAAGGAGGAACACTCACTAGTAGCAGCTCTGTGGGCATCTACAACATCACAAGGCTACTGCAGATTTGTCAGACTCCACAAGAGATGGCTCCACTCTCCCAGTGCCTGTCTGTACATTTTGCAGTGGATGATTCTAGGGTCTTGCCTCAGTATCAATTATAAAAAGACATTCACTAATAGCGTAAAATTTGCAATGCTTCTGGAATGACCAGGATACTTTTGTTATCTTCTTTTGCATCCAAGTCTTACTTTGTTTAATTCCCATTTGGATTGAAGCAGCGGTGTACAGACAATACCTGTGAGATGTGCCCAGCTGAAGCAGCCCATCAGAGGCAGTTCCTGATGTGACCTGGATGACCTTAATTTAACTTTCAGCAGCGTTGCAAAAGTCCAGTGACACAAAAAGATACCGTGCCTCTGGCCAAACACAGCAGACAAGAGCTGAAGATATTCTTCCCACTGTGAACTGAACAGACTGATATAGAAGAGATGCCCCAACAGGCTGCCTTGGACAAACCACAGGTGGACACAAATGCACACAGGGGCCAGGCCAATTCCCCTCACTCAGGGCTGCACAGGGAGAGGGGGAGGGCAAGGCTGGAGGGAACCCAGCCATTGTTCTTGCACAAACATGCAGGAGATGAATGCACGAGAACAAGTTTGATGCCGAACAAAAGCGTATTTTGTTTAATAGGAAAATAGACTTACACAATCACACCATCTGTATCCCTCCTAATCCTTCCCCCTCAGCTACTTCAGTCAATAGTCACCCTCAGCCAAATCAGACAGAACAGCAGCAGGCTCAAGAATAAGTTCCTACAGGACAGGACAGACATCCTGGAAGTGAGCACATGGAACACCAGGCTGGGCTGCGAGGCCACATCTTGCCAAGAAACCCTGACGAGAACGAGCTCACATCAAAACTGTAACTGCAGGCGAAGTGTCCTGAAGATTTCATGTCAAGTCAGCCACAAGTCACAAAACCAGGAAGCAATGCTTCATCAGTCCCACAGTTCCTTCTTTTAAACAACAGAAATTAAGTAAACACACTTCACATATGTTAAGGAAACATCATGACAAAATCAGATTGCACAGCTGATTCTGTATTTCCCAGATGAGACAACGAATCAAGTTTCTTTGGAGTGTGGACAAGAAGACAAAATGACAAAACAACTTCCTGTTAAACAAATAAATGGTTTTACAAAACCCCACATTTTTTAAGCAACAGCATTGAATTTCATCTGTTTCAAACACCAGCCACTGCTAAAGCCCATCAGTCAGTAGAGAACAATTGCACAGACAAGTAGAGATGATGGAGAAAGTAATATCATAGAAACAAACTGCCTGAGCTCTAAGCAACAAAATTGATTTTCTTCATGCTTATAAAAGCTTTCCCATTTTGCCAAGTAGTATTTTTGTATCTGTTTTTTATTCATTTAGGAAATTAAGGAAATAGGACACTTGGTAACGCAGGAGAGGCTGGGAAAAGGCACAGGGCTTTAAGGAGTTAAAGAGTCACAGACAGTGTATGTCGAAAATGTCAAAATCTGACTCCTGAAGATACAAAGGACACCTTGGTGAGAGCCCAGAATGAGTCTGACAGTGGAGAACCATAGAATAGTTTGGTTTGGAAGGACTCAGGTTAACAGCACAAAGCTGAGTAAGGGGAGGTTTAGGTTGGATATCAGGAAAACGTTTTTCACTCAGGGGGTGGTTGGGCACTAGAACAGGCTCCCCAGGGAAGGTCACAGCACCAACCCTGTTCAGGAAGCGCTTGGNACTGCTCTATGGAGAAAAACTATACCAGACTTGGCAGTGTTAAAATCAGAGAGGGCCTCCAACTAGGAAAAGCCACGCTGAAAGAAGTTGCTACTTGGAGTAGCATTTACATCTCTCTATTACTGACCTAACAACGTACATCCTCAAAGAAATTCATGCCGCAAGTGCCAACAATTCCAGGTATTTCTGACCACAGGAAAGTACTTTAAAAAACCCACACCAGACTTCCTNTGACACTTGGAATGTCCTGTGCAGGGCCACGAGTTGGGCTTAATGATCCTGTTGGGTCCCTTCCAACTGAGGATATTCTGTGATTTTAAGATTTAGTTCCAATCTCCCTACCATGGTCAGGGACACCTGTCCTTTCACCAGGTTGTTCAACCTGGCCTTGAACACTTCCAGGGATAGGGCACCCACAAAATCTCTGCGCATCCTGCTCTGGCCAACTCCTTATCCACCGAGTGATTCTTTCATCAAACCCACGTCTCTCCAGTTTAAAAACAAAGATGTCCTGTGGGACAGTGTTAGATGTTTTGCATAAATCCAGGTGGATTATATCAGTTGCTTTTCCCTGATCCACCAATGCCATAATCTCGTCATAGAAGACCACTAAATTTGCCAGGTACAGTTTACCCTCAGTGAAGCCCTGATCTCTGTGTGAAATGCAATTTTCTTTCTGGCTCTTTCATTGTCCTGGAGTCAGATTAAGCAGAACGGCTGCTTTTTCAAATCAATACTGCTCTATGGAGAAAAACTATACCAGACTTGGCAGTGTTAAAATCAGAGAGGGCCTCCAACTAGGAAAAGCCATGCTGAAAGAAGTTGCTACTTGGAGTAGCATTTACATCTCTCTATTACTGACCTAACAACGTACATCCTCAAAGAAATTCATGCCGCAAGTGCCAACAATTCCAGGTATTTCTGACCACAGGAAAGTACTTTAAAAAACCCACACCAGACTTCCTAATAGAGGTATGGATAAAAATAAATCAGCTTTGTGCCTGCCTACAGGACAACTCAACACAAATTGTGATCTGTAAGCTCAAACACAAGGCCTTTATTTCTAAAAATAACTTTACAGTCTAGTTCCCCCTACTAAGCAGTCTTCTGTAGGGAATTTTCTTTTAAGCAGCACTTTATTTGTAACAATTAATTACTAACTGTATTTCCTTCTTTAATGCATTGGATAAAAAGGGAGAAAAAAAAGATTGAAAGTTATTTGGAAGAAAAGTGTACCAGGATGCAAGTTTTGATAGGAATAAAAATATACTAGCACTTAATCTTTAGGTGTACTGCTGCTGAAATAAAATAAGTAACATTTGTGTTCTGGAAGCCTTGCAAAAGCTATATTAAAA
>VYZR01038843.1:31908-45982 GCA_013400675.1 Oxylabes madagascariensis | reverse complement strand
CGGCGCGCCCGGCCCCGCCTGCCGCCCGCATCGCCACCGCCCGACGGGCCCCGGCCGGCGGCTTCGCACCTCCGGCACGGCGCGGCTGCACCTCCGGCGTGCCGCTCGCAGGGGAAGCGACGGGAGGTGCCCACAGTCCGGCCGGCGAGTCCGTGCGGGCGGCTCGTGGTGTGCCAGGCAGAGCCCGGCCGGCGCCGGGCGCGGATCGCACGCGGGATTAGTGCCGCGCTTCGGACGCTGCCCTGAAAACTCAGCACACGCGTCCTCGGGGCTGCCCGGAGACGGGAGGTTTGTATTATCCGGGCTCTGTAAGCCAGATACACGCGGGTGAAGCTCTAATTATGCTTTTGGCTGCCAAAACCAACCCCACGCTCTTAGATGAGCTTCACGTCTTCTAGAAGGCTACAGGCAAGGCAAGTCCTGTCAGACCAGTGCAAGTTACAAAACAGTCATAAGGTAAGTGCTTCGATCATTACTCGTTAATATCAGTAAATAACAACCTGAAAAACTGTGGTTTCTAACCCTAACCAGCTCGGCCCTAAACCGCCCTCCCTTCCCCCTGCCCCCTAGGAGCACCAGCATAGGTTGACACACATTTATTCTTTCTCATGCATGCAGTGCTTAAGCACACTCAAGACAAGAAATGTTACATGCTGCTTCTGCTCAGGTTGTGCACTTCTCACCCCAAAACTAGATTATCTTCTCTTAGAGACCCTAGACCAGAAAGGTGACATAAAATAACTGCCTCTTCTAGGGCTAAGAAAATAAAAATTGAAAAAGGTGAAGAAAATCTTTCTGATTAGTAACTATTTTTCCTCAAATTCTGCTGTTCCACCTATGCTTTATGCTTCTGGTGATGGAGAGGGCAAAATTATCCCCCCTCCACTTTCATGCTTATTTCCACAGTATTTTTATTTCTTTTACTAAAATGTTCAGGCAGGCTTTTAGCAAAGAACCGAGTCAGACAAGAGAAATATCCATGCTCAGACCATAAAAAAAATGGAAAGGAAATTCTGCAAATTCTTTGAGAGTCTTTGGTCAATAAATCCTCCATACGAGCTGCTGTAAAACTGGCTGTGTTTCACACATGCCACGTGGGCAGAAAAAGCGTCAGATCATGGCAGCACCTCTTCTGTGGGGACCTAGTGGTGCATCAAGGGGTCAGACACTGCTGAACCCAAATGGAATATTTTAAAGAGAATATTAAACTCCAGTTCCTCTCCAGGCCCTGCATACACACCGTCCCCACAGCCTTTGAGATGTACAGTAAATAGAAAGCACAGGATGAATGGGAGTTTTCTATCTGCTCCATAGTTCTTTATGCCTAGGAAGGGCTTTTTGCCACTTCCCATTCCCTCAGGCAGTCTTTGTCTGGTTTATATATACATACATGGAAGTCTTGGCATGAGTAGTCATCTGTGCTCTTACCAGCAGACAAGTTACTGAATGTAAATCCTCCCCTTGCATGTGACCACCAGCTAATGTCTGTTCTGTGGCACTCATTGGGAAGAGGAGGCCTAGAATGAGCCATGTCTGAACAGTCAGTTGGGCAAGTCTGTGCCTTGGAGGCTGTTTTGCTTTCAGTTTTTAACAGCCTTATTTCTCTTACACCCTTTCCCAAAACAGCAGTGTCTCCTAACACGTCTTTTGGCAGCCAGCAGTTTGTTTTCCAGTGTAAGAAGGGATGTGGTGCTTCACGCATGTGCCAAGCTTGATGCAAAAAGCGAATTTGGAAAGACTTTCTACATGGTTTGTAATACTAATTCTACAAAAGGAGATTAAAGAAATCACATTAGAAGTCAAGCTTTGTATCTTTTCAGCCAGCTTTAGACACATTGGTCTGAAAAGTGCACAATGCAGAGATCAATCAGGCAGCACAGAGTTTTGGGAACATGCTTCATGTGCAAATGTGAAAACACTTGAGGGTGTAGAAAGTGTCATTTTGATTAATGAGGGCTACAACATGCTATTTGTATATAGATGAGAATATAAAAGAATAGGAAACAATCACCTGTTAAAATATTAACGTGATTTTAAAACACACTTGAGCATGGTACAGATACAGCCCATTCTTCTGAGGTGATCCTGTAAAATACCTGGGGAGCGGAGAAAGAGGCACATGTTTGTGTAACATTACAAACCTTTCAAGATAAACTCCGTGACAAAAAGTCAACAAAAAGAACCATTTGATACAGTTCCTGGAGCTGTGCATCACAAAAAGCAGAACCTAGGCTGTGTCATGAACACTGTGCATTACTCGCATTCCCCAAAGTCTTCCACTGCTTTAAAATTACCTCACAAAATAAAAATCACAGTCAGAGAGGAAGTCTTGAGAATGATACACTTTATGCCTGACTGAGAAACACCATGATTAGGTGGTGATGGCCAGGTGAGAAATCTGCCTCTCCAGTCACTTGGAATTGCTGGGCAGTGAGTTGAGAGTAAAAGTTGTTCACTGTTGCCCATGAAACAGTAAGTGCAGTTAAGAAAAAGTGAGGAAAAAGAAAGTTCAGATCTTCTTTAGATCAAGAAGATGGTAATCTGCTGTCTACTTTTGTCTCCCATGAGACTCATCATTTGAAGTTGTATCCTGGCATTTGACAGCAAACAGGCAAAAAAAAATACAACAGCCCAAATTTGTTCTTTCCCTACACACTCACCTTCAAGGTAAGTTCCACATTGGTGCATGGTGAACCTTCCTACACCCTCAACTCCTCTCAGAAGCAATTAGGAAACATTTCCTACACACGCTCACAAAAGTACTGAGTCCTGATCCTGTGATCCATCTAAGTAACTCATCAGATCACTAATATTTACCTACCTGGTTTCTAGGCACTCCTATACTTGGAGTGGCCACATCTAGTCTGGTTTTTAGTAGCAGGCTGAGCTGCTCTGCTGACATTCCAGGCTGCCCTGCAGCTGCCCAGACAGAGCTGTCTCCCAGCACAGGCAGAAGGAACTTGCAACAAAAGGCCATTTAGGCACTGCTGTATCTTTTGTATTGACATCCCTGGAATTCTTCCTCCTTCCAGATTGGAGTTTTGGGTGAGCTTCAGATAAAGGTAAAAGGGAGAGTGGAGTGAGGTCACAGAGAAAAGGTTTTAAGTTGATGGACAGTGTAGACAAAGCCCACCTAGAAATCCATAAGACAAAACAAATACACATCTGAGATTTATGGATTGTAAAGAACTGTGTTTCATTGCACCATAATTTCCATTTATGGTGCTTTAGTATTGCAGATTATTTCTAACAGCCCTCTTAAGTACAGCAATACTACAGTCATCATTCCTACAGAGGTGCCAAAGTTGAAAATCATTATGAAAATCTGTATTTCCATGCATTTTAGATACATGCATGTGAAGATGTGACCTTACCTATAGCAGTCTAAAGTCCACAAAATTCCCACACAAGATGTTTAAACTGTAAGAGTATTCCAGTCCTAGAGCTCTGCTTCCATGAACGTTGGGCATTTGTATGAAAGTACCCAGAGAAGCACAGAAGCCTCTGCCTTGCTCCAGCCATTCAAAACACTGTCTGGACAGAGCTTCTCTACGGGGGTGTTTCCATTCTGACCTGGCCATATTCAGGTAGCCACGAAATCAGACTTTACCACTGCTCCTTGGAGCCTAGCAAAACCATTACCCAAAAAGCCAGGATACTGCATCTCTTAATGAACTGACAAATTGCTGCTGAAACCGAGATCTGCTTCCCTAGGTCATTGGGCAGAAGTTAGAATTTACCTTCTTAGAGTTCATCCCCCCACAAGCAAATGACAAAACCCCACAGAGATCAGGAAATCAGCACTTGCATAAATGTTTCCTTAGTTCAAAGATTCTTAACTGAGGATAAAGATCCTGCACACCCCATTTGACAAATATTTGATGGCATTCAGAAATACTTAAAAATTCAAAGGTAGAGTATTTTAAAATGTCAGAAATCCATCTATTCAAAAGCAGAGCTACCTGTACTCTCAGATGTATTTCCAAAGCTTACTACATACTTCAAGTCCTACAACACAGTCAAGTCCCTTTCCCAAACACATCAGATAATGCAAAAAAAGAAAAAAACTGNAAAAAAAAAAAAAATCAGACTATATATACATAATACTCCCAGGCAAGAAGAAAGCACCTCAACCTCCCTGTCATTTTCCTCATGTGTTATCTCCATCAGAGCTCATGGTCTCAAGCACTTTCTGAAGGAGCTGATTTTTCTAAGGAGCTGGTATTCAAGTTTTTCTCTCAGGCAAAATTTCATTGGACAAAGACAACTGTAAATTTCTACCGACACAGAAGAGTACAAGGTTTGTAGGGAAGGGTTTTCCTTTAAACAACTTGGCCTGGGCCAGCAGTAGACAGGGGAGGGATATCTCAGAGGATCCAAGAGAGTCAGTTGATAAACAATGGAAATCGTTATTACAGTACTGAAAACAATCCAAAACCCATTCTACTTACTGATTTTGGGTTCTGCATAACCTAAGGAGCAAATTCCAAACACAAAAACCTCTGTCTGGGAATGGTCTTTGAAGTGGCAATTCCTGTTTGGGAAGCCCAGAGAGCCTGTGCCTCCTGCTGGCACCTCCAACTCCTGCTGCGGTCCAGGTCATACAGGCATTTGCTTAAAACTTGCTTTGAAACTACATCAGACCCTTTAAGTCATTACAGTGCCACAAAGCCCATCAGAACCTGACTGCTGGCTAATTCACATCCCAAACACTGTGGGCTCTGCTTTGAACTCTAATAATAACTGTAATCATATCTTGCACTAGCTTTAATTTCAAGTGGTATTACTACATCACGCTGCCTTCAGTACATTGCAGCAATCACATGCAGCTGTAGGAACGTGGATGTCAAGAGAAAAATTAAACACAGATTTTTCAGTTAGAAGAGACGGATATAGAGTCTGGGACAATGGCTGATACAACAGCACCTAAACCCAAGGCAGCATAAAAGATACTGACACTGTACATAATGTGGTTGTTTTGCTAAAGGACAGGACAGTGGCACAAGTTTGGGGTGCAAATGGATCCTCATTAGCTCACTTAAGTCTCTTTGATGCATCAATTGCATCTCACCTTGATTTAGACTAAATCATGACTGATCCAACCTCCCTGGCTACATTTGGTCCCTGTGCATTCATTCTATTACCTCAGCTACTACACATGTGAAGGAAACTCAGATGTTATTGATACTTTTGATAATATTGGTTCTTGTCCATTGAGCCAGTGAGAGAATGAGTCCTTATGGCCTCCCACAGGAAAGTTGTCACTCTGTAGTTAGCAAGAAGCGGCTGCAATGGTCTGTCTCTCCTTTTTTTCTTTTAATGTGAA
Source organism: Oxylabes madagascariensis (assembly GCA_013400675.1). Taxonomy (NCBI): domain Eukaryota; kingdom Metazoa; phylum Chordata; class Aves; order Passeriformes; family Timaliidae; genus Oxylabes; species Oxylabes madagascariensis. Next base: position 40,656 of record VYZR01038843.1, on the reverse strand, counting down.
TACAACATCCCAAAATAATTAGTTGTGGAAAGCCACACGGTGCATACTTTGGATCACAGGCAATTTGGGTGTGCAGAACCATAGCACATTAGCTGTTCTTTCAAATCCTGTCATGAGCTCATGTGGGTAGGTCTGTCACCCAGATTTCCCCACAATGTATTTCTGGAAATGTAAGTAATAGCAATCTATTTCTCGTACATAATGCCCAGAAATTTTTTAACTGAAACAGACTGCTTTTGTTTCAAAACTGCTTTCCTAAACTGCTTAGTTGGTTGAGATTTCATCATATAACTATCAGACAAATGAAGAGTAAGTCAAAAAAGATCCTTTTTTTTTGAAATGCCATGTTTATCCTGCATTCTGCCTTGCTTCTGAAAGACAAATCCTGCTTTTACCAAAACTATATAAGCTGTATCAAAGATGGATTTATTCAACTCATTCCTATAAAAATACACTTCTGCTGTTATTCAGCACATTTCAGACATTCACCTTTGATTTAGAGGGTTTTTTTTTAATATATATGTATATATAATATTCTGGAACCATTAGTACACCTAAGTCTTTTACTATTTCATAATCTTACTTTGTATGTTAAAAAGTCTGGTGATAATTACTACTACTAAAAAGATTAAAAATCTCAGTTTAGATATTAGAAAAGCATGTCCTAGCAACATGCCTTGGAGAGCTAAAAAAATTTACATTAATGCATTTTTTCATCCCATTAAAAAACAACCAAACAAAAACCCCTACAACTTTGTTTTCCAACCCTGGAATACTTATTCAAAGTTAACACTTAAGCCTGACTAATATCAGTGTGTGGATTCTTCTTTTGCTCAGAGTGACTACCAACATCTGAAACTTCAGAAAACTCCATCTGAAACTCTCAGGATGTGTCACATTTTTCTGTTCCCTTATTTGAAGGGCAGAAGAAGGGGAATAGAACATCAAAGGTTTTTAGTTATTGCCACTGGAAATTTCTGGGAATACTCTAGCAACTGTAAAGTCTTCTCAAAAGCATTTTGTTTTGGTAAAAATAAACTGCTAAACGTTCCAGGTATCAAATCTGGCCCATGTGAATTCAGCACATAGGAAAAAGGCTGTATTAGTTTCTTAGCTGCAATGATCTAGAAAGCAGGATATAAGAGACACTCTACTAATTCTATGATATTTTCTGGGGTCTAATCTTCAGCTCCTGCAGTGCTTGTTTCCTCAGCAAACCCAATAAAGAGTTTTAATTTATTCAGCTTCCCTCCCTCCCCAGTTCGAGATTTACAATGGTGCATATCTTCAGCAATTTTCCCCAGGAGATCTTGTTTCTTCAACTTGAAGACATCCAATTCACATCAGAAGCAAAGTCAGTAGTGCTTATTATCCATTAGACAATTAGAATATGATTCTTCTGCTAAAGGCTGTGACTGCAGGCAGCCATCTGGGGTCTGAACACACAAAAGGCTGTTGGGAAGGGTGTGCACACAAAAGCACCACGGGGATAGGGAAGTGTGTGCCTTACAAAGACACCTGTTTGTCTCTGGGTTAGTGAGGGGGGTTTTTTTGAGGGTGCCATAAGCATCTAATCAGAGCATCTGAGCCCTCAGATGGCAGACAGCAGCTCCAGCAAGGACAGATGGTGAACAAAGGTGAAAGCAGTCAATGCATGAGGGCCAGGAGAGCGCTTCCACTCCTCCCTTCAAACCTGGTACAATTCCTGTGACATCCTGAGCTGTGAATGAAAAGTGTGGCCCTACAGGGCAGCAACCCACTTGTTAATATTGTCTCTGAAGTATTGCCAGCCCTACCTGGACGATGCACAGAGTGGTACCACCTCTATGAAGGAAAACAACACGGGCTGCAGCCAGATACTGCTCTGGCTTATTGTTTGTCAGGGGAGACAGTTCACTGGCTGGCTTCTGCAAGAGAAACTCAAGGTCTGAGCAGACAAAGAAAACAATCGTATCATTTGACACGCTCAGCCATAATTCACTTATCTTCCAATCTTTTATGATTGATTTAAAAATAGGATTCATAAAGTAACAAGCTGCCCTCCAATAGAGATTTTTCTTATGGTGGTTTATGTGCAGTTTACACAGTGTCAGATATACTCTGGTATACATCCCTCTGCTAACTAAACTCTGAAAGAACAAGGGTACTTCTAGCCCATCTTGTGCTTCTCTAAAAACTGAAAAAGAAAAAAAAAGAGGATAAAATGTTTTATATCTTATTTAAACAGCAAGGATATAGTGTCTCAACAGGCAATAAAGCCCAAATATTTAAATAAATAGCAGGAATGTCAGCAGGAAAACCAAAAAATCAAAGAGATCATAGTTCAGTACAAGAAAACATATCAGTCTTCTGATCAGGCACAATCCTCGCCAAATTTGTAAAATACTTAAACTACTGCAGTTACTGCTGTCTAGGAAAGAAAAGTCCTTCCTTTTTCCTTTTGTAATATTTTCTCTCATGAAAAATAGAATGAAATTTAAAAAGGCAGAGCGCTTGCATATTCGGGTGCACAAAACAACCTCCTAATTTAAAAAATTACTGTGGTCTGTCTTTCTTCCTATTCTGAGAGACAGAGAGAAAGAAGAATATTTAAAAGCCTTGAAAGACTTTTCTTGTTTTGTGAAACATTGCCCAGGCATGGACATGTTCAGCATCTTTGGAAAGGTTGTCAGTTGTTCATTTTAGGCTCTGAAAATTGATCCATGAACAAATAGTGGCTCTTTGTGGATTAGCCCATCTGCCTGCCAGCTGGGGGAAAAGGTGGTATTGTAGTAACAGCTGCTCCAACAAGTTGTGCTGGTTTTGGGTGGGATAGAGTTAATTTTCTTCAGAGTAGCTTGTTCAGGGCTATAGTTTGGATTTGTGCTGGGAGCAGTGCAGAGAACGCAGGCTGTTTTTGCTACTGCTGAGCAGTGACTACACAGTCAGGCCTTTTCTGCTCCTTACCCCAGCAGTGAGTGGGGTGAGGGTGCAAAAGGACTGGGGGCGACACAGCCAGGACAGCTGATCCTGGAAAAGCTGGGGGAAGAGGGAAGGAGGGAACATTCCGAGTGATGGTGCTGGAGTCCCAAGTCACCCTGACACTGCTGGAGCCCTGCTGTCCTGGGGATGGCTGAGCACTTCACCCAGGGGAAGGGATGAATGCATTCCTTGTTCTGCTTTGCTTTACCTGTCTTGATCTCAGCTCATGAACTTTGCCACTTTTACTCTGACCATTGTCTCCCCTCATCTGACAAGGGAGTGAGTGAGGGGCTCTGTGGGGCTCAATCACCAGCTGGGGCTCAGTTGTGACACCAGTACAGCAGGACATGGAAGAACAAAGATGAGGAACTCATGGAGGAGAGCCTTTATTCAGGAAGAATGTGAATTTTGAATGAGATGAAGATGAGTCAATTTATGTGCCCCTACCACAGAAATGTGCCGCTACCATATCAGCACAGAGAAAACACAATGGAACTTTAAAAAAGAGAAATCAAACAGTACTATGTTAATTTGTTTAGAGAAAGAAGAAAAAAACTATTCAGGACTAACATAGAGTCCCCTCTGTTGTCTGCAGTTTTGGTGTAAAGGCCCCTAAATCTTGAGACCCAGGATTTCTTTTGTATTTCTATCACAGCAGAGCTCCAACACTCAAAAAATGAAAATGAAGTGTGTGTGCAGCTGGAGATATCTTTGTTTTTTTTCACCTTTGAGTTATACATTGTCATCAATCAAACGGTCCTGTTCATATCAATGTAGCTGAGTCAGGCAGAATTTCTGCTATAACAACCTGGTTTTCTTAGAGTTAATGCTGCTGTATACTTTGTCTCTAAGTTGAGCCTGCTTTCCAAATTTTAGCCTGCATTTAGCTTGAGACCAACTCCTTGCTACAAACACCATCCTACAAGCCAGTTAACACCTTGAGTTTCCTTGNTGAGATGAAGATGAGTCAATTTATGTGCCCCTACCACAGAAATGTGCCGCTACCATATCAGCACAGAGAAAACACAATGGAACTTTAAAAAAGAGAAATCAAACAGTACTATGTTAATTTGTTTAGAGAAAGAAGAAAAAAAACTATTCAGGACTAACATAGAGTCCCCTCTGTTGTCTGCAATTTTGGTGTAAAGGCCCCTAAATCTTGAGACCCAGGATTTCTTTTGTATTTCTATCACAGCAGAGCTCCAACACTCAAAAAATGAAAATGAAGTGTGTGTGCAGCTGGAGATATCTTTGTTTTTTTTCACCTTTGAGTTATACATTGTCATCAATCAAACGGTCCTGTTCATATCAATGTAGCTGAGTCAGGCAGAATTTCTGCTATAACAACCTGGTTTTCTTAGAGTTAATGCTGCTGTATACTTTGTCTCTAAGTTGAGCCTGCTTTCCAAATTTTAGCCTGCATTTAGCTTGAGACCAACTCCTTGCTACAAACACCATCCTACAAGCCAGTTAACACCTTGAGTTTCCTTGAATTCACTAGGAAAAAAGGACATTTAATGGAAACTGTGGAGAGCAGGACTGGAAAAATTAAGATTTTTCTGTGCTGGAAGTTAAACACGGACTTCATAAACTCTAATTGTTTTCCTCCCTCCAGTTACTTGGAGCAACACATAGTCTGCAACACAGCATTCCTATCTACAAGCTATTCACTTGTAATTAATTTCTTCCTAGATGCCATGATCCAATGATTTTAACAGAACAGCCTGTTGGGAAGGAATTCTGTCACATACCTCACTTGGTGACACCAGGAAGTGGAGACAGTACATGAAACAGGATATGCCAAGAGCTCCTTTCATTTGAAAGGTTGACTGGTTTGTATCTAAATTAAAAATTGCACGGTACTATGGATTTCACAATGCTGAGCTCCAAGTACTTCAACTGTTTTCACTTTTTTAGAGAAAACCTTTTTCTTTCTTTTAATCACACTTATCAAAAGACATCTTTAAGGGAAAGAAAGTCATTGTTTAGCTCTAATAATGAACTATACTCTCAGGATATACTCCAGAATATATTATGAAATATCTTATGGATTCTATGTGCATAGTATGTAATGGAATGTTTAATATCTGCAGTTGCAGATTGTTTTGTCCAGAAAAATAAGTATGTTCGAAAAGTAAATTCTTCCCAATCCTGTCATATGACAGAAGAGCTATTTGAGAAGAAAGAAAGAGGACATGTAGCAGCAATCTTGTGTTGTTCAGTGCCCAAGTTCAGAGTTTAACCGAGAATTACACCATGTTCCAGCAGTCAGATGTGCCTGTAGTGCCAGAACAATAAACCCTATCTTGCATACATGCAAAATACTAAACCTCATTGGAATTGCCTTCCAAAAAGGCAAACCCACTCACTCTGCAAGATCTTTGGGGAAAACTGATATTACTTATAGTCTTCCTTTCTGTTTTTATAAGCCTACAAAGTACCATTAAAAAAACTTCTCGGTACCAATAATGCTAATACACTCCCAAAATTTATTTGCTGAGTTTTTATCTAAGCAGAGCAGGATACAGTTCAGAGCCACAGAAGATGCTGACTTATGTGGTTCTGCCCTGTCCTGCCATCATCTGAGATGCCCTCAGTCATGGCTTAACCCTTGCCAGCAACTCAGCCCCACACAGCCCCTCACTCACTTTCCTGTTGGATGGGAGAGAGAATTGGAAGAGTCAAACTGAATGTGTGGGCTGAAATAAAGACAGTTTAAAAGGTAAAGCAAAACCTACACAATCAAGCAAAGCAGAACAAGGAATTCATTCATCATTCCCATAGGCAGGCAGGTGTTCAGTCACCCCGAGGACAGCAGGGCTCCATCACGTGTGAAAGTCACTCGGGAAGACAAACGCCTTCACTCCAAAAGTTCTCCCCTTCCTTCTTCTTCCCCCAGCTTCACATGCTGAGCATGATGACACAGAAATTCCCTTGGGTCAGCTGGGGTTGCTGTCCTGGCTGTCTCCTCCCAGTCCCTGTGCACCCCCAAGTCTCCTGGGGTGAGAAGCAGAAAGGGCCTTGACGGTGTGTGGGGAAGAGAATTGACTTTATCCCAGCCCAAACCAGCAGATCCTCCCAGCCAACAAGGCAATATTCATCTCTTACATTAACTGCCCACCACTTGCAAAACAAAACAGTAGACCTGCCAAAGCAGACATATACATCAATGATGATACCTAATAATAATAATAATAAATATATATATATGTATATATACATATAAAAACTGGACTTTCCTGATTTAAAACGAATTTCCACTACATTTTTGTCAGAAAGACATTTTCTTACCCCTTCTGAAGAGTCAGTTGCCTTCCTTACCAACTAAAACTGCAGTCTATTTCAGGCGTACCAAAAAAGGAGGACTGAACATTTGATGAGAAAAGACATGAGACCTAAAATGTTAAGTTTAAACACATATGGAGAAACTATCCTCTTTGCTAAGAAGAAGGGAAAAAAATATTGTCATCTTGTCACCTCTCCTTGTTTACACACAGTAGACAGAACAGCATCAGCACAAACCAAGTCAAAATTATATATTTCATGTATTACTGGAGATCATGTGCTTAACTGCTTTTGCCACAGATTTTTCACATGAGGAAACATTAAAGGTGACCATTTCAATCACGGGTTAGGAAACCAAAGTTTCACATTAAACCCTCTGGAAGGAGGGTCAAATTAATTTTTTTTTCCTCTCATATCCCACAGCAATCAGTTCAATCCCAAAACACATGGTAAGAGAATATCTGTTACTTCTAAATTTCGGATGATACTCAGAGTTCTACTACATGGGTACTTTACCATGGGTGTTTGTTTCAACATGACTTGAAACAATGACATTCACCAGCAGAACACTGGGCAGCACAGACAGTTTGCAGGATTGTCTGAGCAGCGCATCCGCTCTGCTTTTTCAGTGGCTGGCCATGAGCTCTCAGGAGCATGCAGGTGCCTCCAGCAGGAGCCGGCACAATCAGACTGGAAAGTGAAGCAGGGAGGAAAACCAGCCCTGCCACCCCCTACAAGGAGCTCGCTGGGTGCTGGGCACTCGAGACAGCCCCTGAGGCAGCTCAGAGGAGCATGAAACTGCATTCACCACCCACCTATTCTGAATGGATGGAGAATGATCCTCCGTGTGTACCCTTTTCCTGGCTCTGCAGGAAGAGAGCAAAGCAAAGCTTGAGGACACAGTCACAGGAGGTGATGGCTGAGGGTGTGGAGGCAGACTTCACTGTTGCCTGTTAGTTTTAGGACTTGAGCATTCCCTGTTAAACCTGATACAATGGAGTAGGGGGGAAGTGGTCAATTCTTCCCTCCAGAAATCATTTGGGAGCACAGGCCTCTCTTTCCCAAAATGTTTTACCATGGGATGCTGAAGTGAACCACAATCATGGAGTGTGAGTCATCTCTGGGGCATCATTCCCAGGAATCTCTGCTGGTGGAGCAGGGAGGAGAACAGGCTGCTCAGGAGGCTCTGTAATTGCACACTCAGTGAATTGTAACTCAGCAGCTCTATCATTAAACTAATAATGTTACTGCCATGCAAAAAGCTCGAGTTACTGCCATGCAAAAAGCTCGAGTCAGAGATGGAGTTAAATTCTATACTGTCAAAATGTTGGCAAATAAATTAATTCTAGCTGAAATGAAACTTCCCTTAATCACACCATAACATTACCACATGCTTAATTAGAGGCTTTTTTAATTAAAAGAAAGTTATTTAATGGACAAGATAGGCTTTCAGAAGTTAGAAATATGCAGCGAGTTATTTATTATATAGCTGATCTCCCATCCATATAAATTGCTGATGCAGTTGCCACACACTTCAAAAAGCTTTTAACTCAAGTTCTTTAGATCAACACAAAGAACTCAACCTTGACAAGATCCTTTACGATTTTCTTAGGTTAAAAAAAATATATCCCCCACACAGGATGCAGAAATCTTCTTCTATTTTTTTCTTTAAATGCATGAAAATGTTTTCACTGTCAAAAATGTTTTCAAAATCTAAGAGATGAAAGGAGGAGGATGCTACAGAAAACCCAAACCCAACAAAGCACAGCTATTTAAAGAGAATGCTGTAAGCCTGAGTATATTGTTCAGCTGGGGAACCTTTTTGCATCACAAACTCCCGAGGCAGTGACTCAGTCTGCCCGGGAGTGTGTTCTTGCCTTGGGGGCTTGCAGGGGGGGCGTTGCATTCTCGTTGCTTTTGGCTTTTAAGGAGCAGNGTGGGAAAACTCAGTGCATTGAAATAAAGACAGTTTAAAAGGTAAAGCAAAACCTACACAATCAAGGAAAGCAGAACAAGGAATTCATTCATCATTCCCATAGGCAGGCAGGTGTTCAGTCACCCCGAGGACAGCAGGGCTCCATCACGTGTGAAAGTCACTCGGGAAGACAAACGCCTTCACTCCAAAAGTTCNGGGGGGCGTTGCATTCTCGTTGCTTTTGGCTTTTAAGGAGCAGGTGTTTGTTTTATTATTTAAATAATTGCTTGTTTGCCATTGAGATGTTTGAAACCTTGCTTTTGAGACATGGTTCCCTGTGAATGTGTTTCTCTCTCTGGGCTTCCAGATAGTTACACTTGACTTTGAATAAGGAACTCTTGAGAACATTCTCAGGTTTATTTCCTGATAAAATGGATCCAGATAATTGAAAAAATTAAATGCAGTTCAATCAACGTTTCAAAATGTTAGTTCAACTGCATATATTTACAGATTTTCACTACAGAAAAAGTTTGTTCGCTAAACAAAAAAAGTGTTGATAATTCTCCTCAAAACAAAACAAAACAAAA
>VYZR01038838.1:2642-15819 GCA_013400675.1 Oxylabes madagascariensis | reverse complement strand
GCTGGTAGCAGCAGGAGCAAGCCCACGAATCGGCTGGATGTAAAAAGCCGTGATTGCCCCGTCCCTGCCGGCAGTCCCGGGCTCGGGGGCCCGGCTTGGCCCCGCCAGGGCTGCCCCACCCCAGCCGCCCGGGGTGGGGGCAGTGGGGCCTAAGCCGGGCCCCCGCTGTGCCCTAAACAATGTTACCTCCTGCCAGGCCAGCAGCGGAGGAGAGTGGCCTCCCAAAAGCCCCTGAATTTAAACCTTGTCTCCCAGAGGTGTACATTTGTAACCCATTGGCTAACATGGCTGTCAGTTTTTAAAGATCACTAACTGTTTTATCATTCATGTCAAACCAATACTATTGGGTTTTTAAAATTCTCTTTGATCTTGTGTTCAAAACAGTCACAATCTGCTCACTAAACCACTAGTAAATTTACATACAGTAAAATATGGTTACGGGTATTACATAAATTAAGGTATTGATTGTAAAACATCCAATTACTCATTGCAAGAAAGGCTTGCTCTCCTGCCACCCTACCCAAGCACATAATTAAGAAGAAAGGATACAAATCTACCCTGAAGGTTCACTGCTCTGTGCTGTGATTCAGTCTCAGAACCTAATGAAGTCTGGGTTAGGTCGGTACTTGGAAATCCCCAAACCACCAGGAACATCTGTCCCACAAAGTAGTGATGGTGACTCTGTCTGCAGCATGTGTCTTACTGAGTCAGTACTAACTACTAACTTCTCAAGAAAAATCAGATCTACATGTATGTGGTGAATGGTAAAAGGATTTTAAAATTTGAAGAGGCATCCCACTTCATTCCTGACAGAGGGTAGAAATATTAAATAATTTTCCACGCAGGAAAAAAATAACCCTAATTGCTTTTGACACAGAGGCATTATCTAACTGGAAGAAAACTACTAAAATAATGTATTTCTGTATTTTCACATCAATGACTAAATGAGAGGTTAGAATGTGTAAAGTGCAGAGGTGCTTTCTCTTCTGCATTTTCTATGTAGACTGTCACTGAGTAGAAATATTTCCAGAAATTAATTATGTGATTGGTATTTCTAACATATTTCTCAAAGCATCCTTTCTGTATTATGGTCTGCAGAATGTGACAGCTTTTTTTTTTTTCACTGATAAGTGTTCTACTTCACAGCTGTTTGATATCTTAGCTAGCATATTCTAGCATCAGTTAATGCTGACTGATAGATGGCAAAATATAGGAAAAGCCCACATTGCCAACATCAGAACACACATCCAAATTTACTTGTTTATCCTCGTAATAATCATGAACATCAAACACTTTTAGCAGTCTCAGAAATCTGGGTCGTTCAAACAACTCTAATTACCTTTTCAATTTTGTCCTATAACACAACTCAGTGACCAAGCCTATCCCACACGAATACTTTAATGTCTCTAGGATTTCCATGTGAAAACAAGAGGCTAGAAAGGACATCAACAAAAGTCTGAGCTGCAGACTTTTGAGCTGCAGATGCCTCTTGACAAACCGGTTTATATCAATTTACTGCGGAAGTTCACACAAAGTCAGTGCAGACCCCACTGCAGTCTGGGAACTGGAGAATTACTGGATTTTTCTCCCAGACTGTGTTAAATTCATGCAGGGATTCAATGTATGTGACAAGCATAGTTTAGTGTACTTGGTTCCTGGAACACTCTCGGGATCTTCAGAAGAATGTGGACTCCATGAATGCTGTTGAAATACATGAGCACTCATATTCACCTGTCACACTGAATTGCTCTTCCAAAACTCTGTCTAAAATTCATTCTAACACTCACCATGAGAAATTAGTTCATTCTACTCACAGAATCTAAAGGTAATTAAGATTCAGGTACAACCTAAAATTATAACCATGGCATTGGTCATGCATGACATCACAGAAAAATTTTGTGTAAAGACTTTTCAGGTCCAGAGAGTAAAAGACCCACAATATGAAAAAAAAAAATTCCTTAAGAAATTAAGCCCAGACTCACAAAAAGATTTAGATATGTAAAGACAGACTTAGGTATGTAAACAGCAGATTTTAATGCTTAAATGCAGTTGGTTCTCATGATTGGAAAGCATTTCTACTAGAAGCATCCCTCACAAACACACTTCTTGAAAGGGTTCAGTCTTAAAAAAAGTGGACTTCTGAGCATCTCTTTCAAGTCTAAACTGTCAGCAAAAACCACAGTACATCAGGCTCTACATCAGCAACCAGTGCTTTGACTCAGTAACACTTCAGCTGTAAGAACATTAACCTAAAACAGTGAAGATCTGGATTTCATTACATTTCTGCCAGAGGAGATTTCAACTAACATGTTGTTCCCAAGTTGCAGGCTGGGATGACAGGATTCTCCACCCCTTTTGTGGTAGTGGTACCATTCCTCACAAAATAATTAATAATTCATCGGATGAAAGAAAGAGCATGAGCAAGCATAGCTTTTGAACTTGAAAGTCATGCCCAAGCTGTTGAACAGTCTGTGCTCTGTATTAACCACACTGAGATAAAATACACATTAAAGAAAAAGCCCTTGGTGTAAGAGCTGGCATCTAGGTGTCTCTTCTGGGAGGAATCAGCACACCAAAAAGGGAAGTCTGCTTCAAGAACACTGTCATTCATTACTATACAGTGTATTGGTTCTAGGCTTTCATATACCTCTTACTGCTTTTTGCTTCTCATACAGACTATCAGCCAACAGCAAAGTAAATGGTAAGAACAAAATTTTCAATGAAAAAGTATTCAAACAGAACTTTTCCATCCTGTACCTAGTTTCCATTAAAAATTATATTTTTCAGTAAGTAAAGTGGACTTATTGAAAAGAACAATAAAAACTGTTGAACATCCAAATTCTATTTTTTATGCCTGCTTGGTCATCTTCACTTTTAAGGAAAAAAAAAAAAGAAAAAAGAAATGCTGCTTTATTCTCTATTCAACAATGCAGAAAGAATTAGAAATGCTACAGTCAATTTTAGATTGGTATTAGAATAATTGATTTTTCCAGTGGAAAATTGTAACTTCACTACTTTTGCTCTTACAACTTTGCTAGGTATCACATTATTACAGCATAAAGAATTACATGCAAAGACTAAATACAAGGATTCTACCAAAATGAGTTTCAGAATTACAGTTATTTTGGGATGCAAGTATTCCTCTGGGGATTTCTGTCACTGTTGCAAACATATGCATAACACGTGTAGCGGGTTTTGGTTTGGATGGAATTAATTTTCTTCACAGCAGCTTCTGTTGTGCTATGTTTGAATTTGTGAACAAAAGAGAGTTTGTTGATAACCCAACAACTTATCACTAAGCAGTGCCTACAAAGCTTTAAGATCTTTTCTGCTTGTCACCCCATCTCACCAGTGCATAGTCTGGGGGTGCACAAAGAGCTGGGAGGGGGCACAGCCAGAACAACTGACACCAAACAACCCAAGGGATATCCCAGACCATACTGCTCAGCAATAAAAGTTGGTGGGAGCAAGTGAGGGGCTATGTGGGGTCTCAGCTGCCTCCTGGGGCTAACCCACACAATATATAATATAAATAAGTACACACANACCACCAGGTCTGGTCCTGTGAAAATCTACGATCATCTGCTCATGTGCCCAGGAATTCTGAGCTCAGCTCCTCCTGCCCTGCTGGCCGGCCCTGTCCCACTGCCGCAGCTTCTTCGGCACTGCTTTAGGGCTTTTTACTACACTGTACCCCCACACTGGCCTGCCGGGATATCCCTGCCGTTCCAGACACCACCAGCGGAACTTCTGATACATCTCACCCACCAGCTCGGGATTTTCCACCGTTCCAGCTTGGTGCTCTCAGAGTGCCAAGAGATCAGACTGCCCCAGGCTTTGTGAAACAAAGGCCCTCGAGGTTCTTGGTTCTGTTTTATCATTGATGCTGTAGTTGTTGTTGTTTGTTTGCCTTGTCATACATACTAGTAAAGAACTGTTATTCCTATCCCCATACCTCTGCCTGAAAGCCCCTTTAATTTTCTAAATTATAATAATTTAGAGGGAGGGGATTTGAATTCTCCATCCCGAGGGAGGCCCTGTCCCGCCCTAGCAGATACCTGTTTTTCAAACCAAGACAACACCAAATTTACTTGGTCAGCATTTCTAACCATAACCACTTCATTTTTATCAATAAATCTAACAGTAACTCAGAAACAAAAGTTTTAGTTACATAAAAAAAATCATGTTATGTTCATTTTTCTTCTGGAATCAAAAACATGCTTAGAGTTATTTTAGAGTCAAAATATTTCAATTGATACTTGCTTAAAAGTCAATAGGCAATTTACTATTTGCCCACAAATGGTTCAACCTTAAAAGGGAAAACAAGACTCTTTTTGACCAGGGGAGATCCAGTATCTTACTGAAAAATTTAAAGGCATTATTAGGTCCAAGATAGTGCCTAAAAATCGATTTTATTAAGCTTTTCATTCCTAGTGAGCTGAAGTATTTTGCCATGAACAAATATTTGTATAAAAATATTTCATGGCTTAGAATGTTCTTCGATGGCTCTTATTTCAAAATATTACTTCTAGTTCATTTACAACCTTTGAGAACCACAAAATCTATTTACATAGAAGAATACTAAATAGCTAGGATTCCTTTACTTTCAAAAATAGTTTCTGTAAAGTGATTAGAAGAATAAGAAAACCGTAATAGCATATAATTTTTAATCCATATTGAAAAATAAAAAAAAAAAACAATAGTGAACAAAAACAGCATTCAAGCTTTGCTTCCTAACCTCACCCTAAAGGACTATATTTAACAGTTAAAGAGAGCATCACAACTAAAATTGCCATGCAAGAATACTAGCTTGACATACAGAAAACCAGAATTCTTTTACGCATATACGAACATTTTACTTCTGACATGTCTCTCACATTCACAGTACAATGACCCTTCCAGCAGTGTCTCCAGGTGCTGCATGCTCAAGATGAAGGAAGAAGTTTCATGTATGCTCAAGTGGGCCTTACCCTCTTTATTACTCCAGTATTGAGCAATAGAAAAGGATATAGACTTGTGGAGATCACAGAGACAAGATCCCTGAAAGTACTGCCTCTTGCCAATAAAGCATTTTCTGCACTCTATACACAGGGCTCAGAATCAATAACTGAGTTTGAAAAAGGTGAGTGCTTAATGTAAATTTCAGTAAAAAATACTGCAAGTTTTGCCTCAAGAAACATCTTTTGAACTTCTATGAGGAAATTAAGTGTCTTCCTTCACTTCTTCACAGGAGATCTACACGTGCTCCCCAAGAAAACTGTATCAACTGTCAGTGCTCATGACTGACAGTTCTGCTCTTAACTACAGGTGAAATCTGGATGCATCTTAGTCAATGAATTAACATATTTATCCTTCAGTCTGTGTCCAGATCCACAAATAATCTCGCGGAAACTTGAAGCGGGACAGTCTATGCAGCACAAATTCTAATATCCTATGGACAGCTAAGCTTTTAAGTTCAGTTTATCCTTGATTTAAATGTGGTTTACAGGAAAGACTAGCCAATGAATCATCTGATTTAAATGAAAATCAGCTTACATTTCTAAACACTTGGGACATGCTCTAAGGATGACCCTATGCTTCCAAAACATAGTATGATAAAGTCCAGACACAAGTATGTTTTTTCTCCTGTCCTCTAGGCTGGTGTGATTACCATAAAAAAGATCTCCTAATCCCACTGACAACAGAACATAAATTGTTAACCAGTAAATCCACAAAGTTCCAAGGAAAATCCAAATAAGTAGAAATTTATGAAAGTTGAAGGAGGTGGCAGGGGTAATGAGGAGACAGAAGGAAGACTTCTGCTTTTGAACTGGAACTATTTTAAGAGGCAGACCAACTCCTTCAAGCCAATGAATAGTTACAGACACCTAGAATTTAATTTTCATTTAAATTTCATTTTTGGAAGAGGAAAACGGAATAGTATGTGCTGAATAATAAATCCACTTTTTCCTGTGAACTTTAATTAGTAATATAAACCATAAGAAATTAATAGAGCAGGATAGGTTCTGCAGAGAGTTTTTTCCAATTATCCAACCAACATTAAGACTAAACTTGATTAGGTTAGATCCAAATATATGTTACTCTAGTGGTTCAAGGCTGAATATGAAGGATTTCTAAAATCATGAAAACAAATGTATGAGGTCTGCCCATCCAATCCAGCTAATGCTATTGTGATATTTTTAGTGAATTTTTATTTTATTCAGAAACAGAAGTATAGAACAGTAAACAACTGGTACTGCTACAGACTGTAAGACAATGAGCACACATGCCAATAAACTACTAGGGGCTGAACATGCCCTGGTGTCCCAAGTGTTCCCATTTCTGCCATCCAGTGTATATGCTCACTTGGAGTGACAAAGCTGTTACAGAGCCCCATTGAGATCATGATTCTGTCTGTTTCTGATCCCGGATTCAGGCATCCCCTCAAGAGAACTTAAACTTTTGATCCCACCCAGAAATTCATTACTGACTGAAGGAATTCCCAGTTAGTAACTGTAGTCTACTGAGAATTCCCTCAATCTGGCCCTATACCTCAATTATCCCTCCTAAACCATATCCTACAGTAAATACTCTTTGCCTGTCCATGGTGATATTTAACTAAATCCTTCTTCTGGCTCTACTTGGTATACAAAACATTGCACACAGTCAAGATATACACTTAACCAATAATGTTTGGGCACTGAACCTGTGAAATCTGGGTACATTAAAGACCAAAACCCCAGCTATAATCAGCAGAAGGCTACTGCACAAGATACACACCAATTGTCAGTTATCTGACTACTCAGAAAACAAATCCCTTTGGACCTAACAAAAAAAAAAAATCAGTCTTGAAAAAATGTTTAGCTGCTTTGGCATGTTTTTGTAATTTTCACTTAAAGCAGCCATTTACTCAGCAAACTGACGACATGGATGTCCAAACAGACTGAGTGAATTTTACATAGGCTTACTCAAGCATGGCATGTACTAGAATACTTCCAGCCAAAGCAATATTTACCTCTTCTCTTTTTTTTTGGACCCATTCCTTGTGTTTCTCTTCAGCTATCCTTTTTCTTCTTTCACATTCTTGATTTTGCTTCATTTTCTCAATCTGTTTATTCATTTCCTAATTACAGAAGAAGTATACATTTCAAATCCATGATGACCATTTACAGCAAAACTAGCAATAGTGTTACAGTTAAAACAATGTAAGCATTAGATTTTGGTATTTTTCCTTCACTAAGATTTTGGAGAAGAAGAACGGCAGTCAACACAGAAATACTATGAAATATAATCAATGAAAATGTGTAATTTTTAGGATATTAATTGGAAATACATATTTTAATTAGTCTTTGGAAGCAATTAAATGTATCAAATCACTCCTCAGTTTATTGAAATGCCTTTTTGGTCAGCAGATTCTTAATTTGCAGCAGTACTTTCCTACAATATTTAAAATTTACACTGTGTACTGCTCTGCACTGTGGAAGGTATCAAAAGCTAAATGAAATATTATTCACCTGTGATTTTTAGTACCAGAACAACTTAAACTCCAGGGCTTAACCCAAGGCCTACTAAAGCCAAAATTATTGCAGATTCTAGCAAATTTTGAAACAGGAGTTTTATTTTGAAGATGAGAGAAGAAATTTCAAACTATATTTCTATGACGTACAGTATATGCAATCATTTGTATCTCTCCAGTGAAGTTAATAAAGAAAAAACATAACTAAGGAGACAATTTGAGATGTCTAGCTTCTCCAAGAGTAGCAGGAACACAAAGTGCTAATTTTCAATGAAAATTCATACCTTCAAACACAGACAGATGGAATTATTTTCATGAAACTGATTTTACGGTCTCCTACACTGCAGACAGTTTCAGAGAGAACCCCCTTTTTTTATGACATTAAATTTCAGTTTAGTAGGACATCAATAGAAGCTTACAGAAAGCTCAAACACCCACAATACAGACATGGAAAATACAGTTGTTGCTGTATTGAGGGAAAGTTACAGCAAATAACATCTCCTTTGAGTTCCAAGACACCTCTATTGCAGGGATCCCAGTTTCTGCAAAAGCTGATGGCACTATAAGCACCTCAGAAGACCCAACTTAATTCCACTCCAAATGTTTATCCACATTTTTGACATTCAGGGCAGACTTGGTACTAATCTTAGCAAAAGATCTGGGACTTCACAGTTGTTTCTCAGGATATCAGTTTAGAATACTTTTAATATGCAAACGTAGCAATAATTTTCAATATAAATATCACATATTTTATTCTCTTCTGGCATCTTACAAAAACGTTGATTATATTTTTCCCTCAAATATAAGCTTTTCACACTGTCTTGCTGGAGTTTAACATTTAATGTTTTCAAAATATTACAAACTAAAAATATTTACTTGTATTACTATTTTCTACATGGCTTTAGGTAATGCTTGTTCTATGACTGTTCTTAATACTTAGTTGAGAGACATCTGCTAGCTCACATTGACTTTACCAATCCAGAATATAAATGGGAAGTTATGAAACGTTTGGTGGGTGTGGATTACTGGATCAAAGCATATTCCTCAAGTTTAACAAACTACTTTGGTGTACTGCTGACCTGTAAAATTCTGTTCCTGAACCTTCCAGTGATAGGTGTTTTATACACAACATGAGGTAGCCCACATAAAACAGCTGTATGCTAGAACCGCTTTACAGATAATCACAGAAAGGCTAGGAAAACATTCAAGGTCAAATAGTTAATGAGTAACTAAAGTGAGAAATTACCTAATTTTAATGTCATGGTTCTAGTCACTACCCAATATTTCCCATTTGATTTTCAACAACAGTGTAATTTAATCAACTGCAACTACAAACAGAGTAATCAAGAAAAGATAGAGTGCTCTCACTAAATTGTGTCCCAGCCCTGGTTCTCAAGAACTGCTCATCCACAAGGGGGCAAAAGATAGAATGAGGGGAGAAAATGCTGTAACAGGGATCCCTATCCTGGGAAAGGACACCAAACAGCAGTAAAATTATGTACTAAGTGGGTAACAACACCGTGCCTCAAAACTAACCAAGTAGCTTGGCATACTTACAATCAGAACACACCCCATTTTGCTCTATGACCTACATGCAGGTATACATACCCATGATGAAAATCAAGGAAGTAATTATATAAGTATTTTAATCTTCTAACATCGAACCATTACCTGACAGTTGGATAAACAAAATATTATACAGCACCAGTTCAATGAAGCATAACATTTAGCAAAAGAAAATGCATATAACATGAATTACGCCAGCACTGACAAGCACAAACACTATGGAGGCCTACGACACTAAAAAAAAAAGGAAAAAACAACTACTCGTGTTTCTACAACCAAGGAAAAGAAAATTCTGTGTTTGCTATCCTCTATTAGACTTAGCATCAAAATAACTGGATGTAATCACCTCTGCAACTCTAGCTTGCAAGCGGGCACGCAGCTCCTTCTCTTTGCCAATGAACCATTCTTCCCATGGTGAAAGGTTATCTTTTAAAGGTGACACTTTTCTCCCCCCTGCTATTTCAGGGTGTTCAGCCCTCCTGAATTAAAAACAAGAAACAGAAGAGAATATTATCCATAATGTACTTAATTGAAAAGTTAAACAGTCTTGAAAAAGTACTTTTCTTCTATGGCATAATGTGACAGTGACTTAATTTTTCTACTTGCTTAGTAATCTCCCTAATGGATAAATGGCATTTATAATGCACTTCTGACCATCCCCCTTACATTCTACATTTTACTTACTAAATTCCAGCTTGTTAGTGATTGTAAACTGTGGAACAGATTCAAACGTTACCTTTTAGGAACTAAACAAAAAGAATACCCCTAACATCAAAGTGTCACTTTCCTTCTCACATCTGGAAGCCAAGGAAAAACAGAGATTTAACATTAACATCCTATCCTTGGTCACAAGAAGCCCCATGTATCAAGGGGTCTTCAGCAAAAGCAAAGCAAAAGCGAGCATGTTACTTCCTTTGTTGAAGTCTTATACAAGTGGATTCTTGGTATCAAGCAACCTAAGCATTAAGAATCCTTTCATTACGAATCCATCCATTCAATCCAGTAAGTTTTCCACCTTAAAACACTTTCACAGGAAATGTACTTAAGAAATACAGCTAGTGTACAATGCTTGATGGCATTATACAAGGTTCTATTAGATATTTAATAGGATATCTTACGTAAGTCACTCATAACTTCCTGACTCATGAATAATGCAGCAATCCTAGCCCCAGGTCAGAAATATCTTTTATAATATTCTATACACGTACTATTTCATAGGTAACACAGTAAATTAGGGTCCAAGTCAGCAAAATTTGGAAACGTGCCAAGAGATTTCTTTAAAAGATTGCTTCTATCTGCCACAGAATTTTTTCTTGAGAACAAAGCAGTGAAACTAGACTTCACTTTACTATTTCATATGGATGTACAGAATCTGGAAATACCAACCTACATACATACTTCACTACAGTGAAGAATTCTGTTTCCTGAACCTAAACTACAGAAGCATCCAACAAGCACATTATGCCCATATTCCAGAAATCAATTTTTTAAATGTAAGATATCTGGATTTTATCAATATAAAAGTACAACATATTCACAGGACACAGCAATACTCCAGTACTCAACTGCACAACATTTTCTGTCTCAGTCATCTTTAGAATACATTTCCGTGGTAGAAAGCATGTGGGGACAGCATCAGTGCAGCAGAGTTTTGTCCTACTCTCCCTGTTGTTTTACCCACATGTGTTTGCACTAACAGGACTGTTAACTGGTCAAGTCAGGGTAACTGATTTACACTGAAATTTACCTGAAAAAGGTTTATTTTTCCAGACAAACCCACTTTTACAGTGTCAAACATAAAATAACAGAATTGACAGGGACACCCTGACACACAGACAATGCAAGGACAGAAGCAGAACAGACCAAACACTCAAAACCCCAGCACAGTCCAACACATTCTGCTGCACCCTAGTGTTTTTATCCTACAGCATTAATAAAGACCAAAAATTTAACAGAGACAGCTTTTAAACACATACATATAAGAGATGGCACTTAAGAATGCCTTATAACACATTTGTAAGAAAATTAGTCTCTGAAAATTTATTAAAGGATAAAAGTATTATACATTCACATTCAGGAAAAACCCCCATAACTTTGTACAGACTTGACATTTTGGGCAGGGATACTTCCTCAATACATTCTTTTGCTTTGCGTGATCTGCATTAGGGCACCTAGTGGAAGACAATTCACAAATTAAACCAACCTTAGAAAAAGTACTAGGAGAATGAATAAAATAGGAAAAATAATATTATGTCTTTTCTTCTATCAGTACTCACAAAATTCAAGCTGTCAACTTCACAAAAAAGTTATTCACAGTACTAGATTAAAAACTTACTGTAGACGAGTAAGAAATAACAGAAAATGAAGCTTAAAAAGAGGAAAACATATGCTCAGTATTAAGACCTGTCAGGAGAAACACTTCTCCAATACTGTGTCTAAAGCTCTCCAATAGCACTAGAACCCAGTCTCTTGGTGCGCATTGCAGCCACAGTCACACTCTCCCTGGCACACCAACCATGCATTTTAAACCACAAAGACCTTGAATTTCACAGGATCATTATCTGAAATTCCAGCCGTTATGAACTTCTTCAAAATAATTAAAATAACAGACTTCTTAAAATACTCCATTCTCAAGGGCACATTTATTTCGAAATAAGTATCTTAAATCAAACTAGATTGAAAACAGGTCAGCTTTAGACCTGAAGTCTGATTAATAGAAAACAGTGATTATTATTTGCCATATATTCACTAAGGTCACACCATCAAACACACCACTGGATCCACAACAAAACTATGAAAATGCTTAACACCATTAACAAGGCCTTGTTTTTACCCTTTCTCTTTTTCAAATATTGCATTTCCCACATTGAGTATCTGCCTCCAGCTAATCTTTATGTAGTTTCAAGAGGACAACAACAACAAAAAGATTCAGAGTGCATGTGTACATGGGGGGGCTACATAAGAAGTGGTTTTTAATATTATACTTCTGGGACCTTGGCAGCTATACACAGAAACTGCTGTATGAACTCTTGGTAGGCCTTAGTACAACACAGTAGCAGTGTTACTCAGAAGCAGTGACTGCATCAGCAAAGCATCCATTTTGCCCACAGTTTAATAAGATTGCTAACTCAGGCCCTAAAAGAGGTTGTCTTCAGCTGCATCTTACTGCCGCCAGAGAATACTGCAGCAACAGGCCCAAGAGTTGGTAGCTGTTTCAAATAGCCTCTGAGGTTGTAAAGACATGTTGTAGCTTGAACAAACTGCAACAGAACTTCAAGGTGCATGAACAAAATTGCTTATTGGGAAGTCGTATATGGACAGGTAACAGAAAAACTGAAAGGGACCATAAACTGGCTGATCATTTCGCTCTGAAGCTTCTGCCCCCACATGTTCTTTCCCTGGACTTTTAGCACCTTTAAAAAAAAACGCTTTTAAGTAAAGTTTAGTGTGGTCCACATTCCTTCATTGCTCTCCACGGAAATTTGAGAACCATGTGGAAACCTGCACCCCCATGAAGCTCTGCTGTCCTTCCTTTACTCCATCGGCACTTTTAGCTCAGTTCAGCCTTGGTAATAGTTACATTCACCACCACTTAAAATGCACAAGCCTGGGAAGTTTCCATCATGAAGTTGTATTCCAGACCAGAATAGGCCCTTCCTTGCTTTTCCCTCTTCTCTTTTAAAGAGAAGAATAAGAATTACTTCTCCTGTCAAGCCGGTGAGATCCCAAGAAAAAAGAATGCATATTATGTTTGCATATAATTAAAATGGAGTAAGATTAAGCTACCGGAGCAGGAGCTGTGCAATGCCTATCTACAAAATTGATTCTGGGCCCAGCTACCTACACTATGCAAAACAGCCCTTTAGTCCGAAAGCACTTTTAAATTAAGGCAAGAGACTGTAGCTTTTTATCAGGCTCAGGTCAACTGCTTATAGACAGTTTATGAGCCCATAAAAATACTCAGCCGAGTATTACTACCGAGAAGACTTTCCAAGACACTAAAAGGGAACAATGTGCTTAAAGCGCTTATCTATGCAAACAAGTCTGTATTTATGTAAAACAGTCTTCTGTCCCCAGGGTCTCCAGCGGAGAGAAGCGAGTGCAGGGTCCCGGGGG
>VYZR01038834.1:0-14848 GCA_013400675.1 Oxylabes madagascariensis | reverse complement strand
TGGTTTTTTTTTTTTTTTTTTTCTCCGCATGCAAGACAGAGAAATCATTTAAGGGCAATAGACTGAGCAAAGCTGATTACATTCAGGTACAAAATCATTGCATTCATAATGCAAATGTTTTCCTTCTATCTAATATTAACAAAGGACATTGTCCTTTCATTTCTCAGGGAATTAGTCATGCATATCCTATTGCCTGTCAGGAGAATAGCATGGCAGATTCCTCAATAACAGTATTCAAAACAAATCCTTACCTGGCAATTCATGTTTATCATTTTAGCATACTGCAAGTATGAGGAAAGAAATTATGCAACAGTTTTGTGTTCGTTGCAATAACCACAACATTTGGGANTTTTACCACACATACAAATCAAGAGGAGTAAGCTTCAGCACAAGCCTGGACCTGACCTCAAACTCATCCCCATCATCCATAGAGAAGCCTCCTCACTTTTGGTCCATACAATCTCAGGCTACCCAAGCCAGGAAAAAAATCATCACTTTCATTCAGGTGACCTGATAGTAAATGCATAAGCCTGGGTTATTTTGGGTATTTCATGCACCCAATAACCAGGTTTAGGTACAGTGTCATGAAAGTCGCTCCTATTTTTGCCTCAGGTAATGTCCAGCACATAGTTGTCAACTTGAGCAACATAAGCCATGGAATGAAATCATACCCTCACTAAAAGCACAAGCAAATCGTAGAGAACTGTAATGAAAGCTGGAATTTTACCCAGAGGTTTCACTGATTTCATCCAGGAAGGGTATCCATGTCCCCTCTGGCAGAGTGGACAGCCTCCAAAGAGCCCAGAGTTCCAAAGTGGCACTTGGAGTGCAAGTCCTAAGAGCTGTGGTGCCAAATTTAACTGCTTATAACATAGGCTTATAACCTGAGCACACCTGCAAAGTCGATTGAGAGCTGACCAATAGCATCTATGTCCTTTGGGGAGCAAGATAGACAGACCCCAGCACAGACAGACCCCAGCACAGACAGTCCCCTGACTCAGATCTCGCCCTGAACTCCATCAGCTACATTGGGACTTCACAAACTGTCACAGAGGTCCACTGCCAGCCAGCTCAGATCCAGACACCTACACTCTGAACACTTGAAGTTAAAAGACTTGAAACTCAGCCTTAAAAGCTTCTCTCATTTGAGCTTTGATGAACAAAAATANAACATAGGCTTATAACCTGAGCACACCTGCAAAGTTGATTGAGAGCTGACCAATAGCATCTATGTCCTTTGGGGAGCAAGATAGACAGACCCCAGCACAGACAGACCCCAGCACAGACAGACCCCTGACTCAGATCTCGCCCTGAACTCCATCAGCTACATTGGGACTTCACAAACTGTCACAGAGGTCCACTGCCAGCCAGCTCAGATCCAGACACCTACACTCTGAACACTTGAAGTTAAAAGACTTGAAACTCAGCCTTAAAAGCTTCTCTCATTTGAGCTTTGATGAACAAAAATAATATAGAGAATGGCAGAGTGAGAAAGAAAGATCACATGAATGCTGGCTCCAAAAAACATTCCTTCCCTCCTCTCCCACTCTACAAAAAAGAGAGAATTTTATATTACTAAAGGTTAGAAAAGATTGATCCATCAATTATTGATTTTCTTCATGTTTCTGTAACAAAAATGAAGAGACATTAGTTTGCATTGTATCGTATATCTACAACTCAGTTTGCAGAAATTGCTCTTAGTGTCTAATATTTTTCACGATAAGCCATAATTGTCTTCAATTAATGTTTCTTAGTATATGAGATATGGGGTTCTGTCTGCTGGAAAGTAGCTGAAAAAATAATTTATCCTCTCAGATTTTCAGTAATGACATAAATTATTCAACATAAACTAGGTAAAGACTTACCTTTTCCATCATCTTCTGTTCTCTTCTGAAAGGTGGTTCTGTCCTAAACCCCACCTCAGTTAATTACATGGTTTACCAACTCTCCAGTCTGTTTATCAGTAACACAGGTTTGTGACCATTTGGCCAGTCTTGCTGGTGGAATGGAGCTAATTCCTTCTGTTCCTTTTTTTTTTGCAGCATGTGAAGGAAAGCACCTGAGTCATTTGGTCACCCTGAGGATGCGGGTCATGCTATCATGAGCCACCTTGGCCACCACAGTCAGCAGCATCTCGCTGTCATCTGGGTCAAACTCCTCAGCTCCCAGGGGAGCTGAAACCCAAATGCTGAGTACAAATATCCTTAAGCTAGAGGAAGCTAAACTAAACATACTGCAAACAAACAAGAGCATTATATTCTAAGTAGGCTCATATTCAGCTGTGATAATGTAAAATCATCAGAGAAGATATCTGTGTGGGGTTTTTTTCCTCTATTATCCAGATGTGTAATTCATAATGCATTAATTGCAGGTGTGGAAAATCTATATCAAAGTTTGCCCACATCATCAGTGACCATAATCTCCTGAATGTGGTGGTGATGCTGCTCTTTCATTGCCTGAGTTTTAGAGTACAGTCAGTCTCCTTTGAAAACACATCTGCAGTGATCCACTCATTACACTTTTTGGATGTTCTGTGAGATGGAAACTTAGAGAATTCATGAACATATTTGCACTGTTGTGTTTCCTTAGCATTACAGAATCTGCACCAGGTAGCCAGTGAAGAAATCCTCTGGGCTGGTCAATGGAAAAGGAGGAGAGCAGAGAGCCTGGTTAGTCACAGTCCAAGAGGAGCCCCTGCTGATCCCTGGAGGGATTGCAGTGAGCACTGAGAAAATGGTCAATATTTTACACCCTTCAGGCAGAGAAATTTTGTTAATGTGAATTGAAATGTGACTGGAAAGAAGAAAAGAAGGCTCAAAAGCATACGGAGAATGAAAAACTAAAATGGATTCAGACAAATGTGCGTTAATTTCAGTTGGTTTTGCAATGGGTATTTTTGAAATTGGGAATCTCTGAAAAAGGTTTTGGCCGAGGGAAGTTTTTTATTAGACATAATTGTGAAAACACATGTGCTCTTGTGGTTTGTCTTTATTCACATCCATTAGTCACCCAAAATAAATATCACTCATCAGATAGACAAATCAGCTGAAAGATTGGCATGGATTTTTGATGAATTCATAGCAAATTGGTAAGACTAAACAAAACACTGCTCGCATATAATTACAGAATCTTGATTCTGTGATTCTGTGAAAACATCATTTGCATACAATTATTTGATTTCCTTTTTGGTTTATATCTTGTTGGTTGAATATTCCATACTTTTCTTTCCCCATGGCTCTGCCAAAAAGGAGGTCCAACTGTGTTTGTGTTTCTAATGCCCAAGATCAAAAGTGACCCAGGCTCAAGAAGGAAATGTTTGTCACAGGACAGAGTAAAGCCTGGTTTCCACAACAGCAGGCCCAGCTCCCCCAGAGGACCACAGACTGTGTGTGATTCTTGTACCTGAGGAATGTGCCTGTTCTGTCCACAGATCCTGCAATGCCTCAGTGGTCTCCAAAGCAGTGGAACCGATGGTGTTCTACAGTCTCCCCTGCTTCCAACATGGGATTCACCTATATACAGGTTTACAATCCAAATGCAAAGGACCTCATCTTCTTACATATGTACTTACTATAGCCAGTTCCATCTAAACTTGATCCTTCAAACAAATCACACACATAATGATGTCAATTGTACCACTGTATCTGGTGGTTAAAAGACTACATGGCGCCTTCCAGAAGTGCAGCATAGAGTTTAGGAAAAGACAGCAGGAGTCTGAATGATTAATGAGCCCAGGGATTGTACTGACTGTCTCACACATGTGCAGTATAAGCATCTCTGACATTCAGTGCAGTTCATCTTAACTCAGAATGATGATGGGCAGCAAAAGGCATCAAAACCCACACACAGTATATAACAGACTGGAATTCAATCAGATGATTGTTTTGGGGCCCAAGAAGAATTAAGATTTACTAATAATCTGGGCAGGATTGTCACTAACATTATGCATCCTGCTCAGAGCCTGGACACCAAAAGCAGAGGAGGTAATCCCATAATCACAGGCCCATGGTGTGATTCTTGGGGCTGTCCTGTGCAGGGCCGGGAGTTGGACTGTAATGATCCTTGTGGGTCCCTTCCAACTCAGATTATTTTGGGATTCTGTGGTTCTGTAATCTTACCTCTCTCATGCTTTCATTCATGTAAATCTATAATGTTCATCTCTCCTGTCACAGTCACGGCCACTCAATTCTAGGGTGGAATTCATGCGTGCCGTGTGCTCACAACACCACTGTCAGAACTGAGGACCTTTGCAGCTCTCCCTGTGCCCAGTCCCACTGAGAGAAAGTAAAAGGTGAAGTTGCAGATGGGAGCACAGCACCCTTTTCCTCGTTAGAAGAAGGGTGTCTGTGAGAGGAGAATGCAAGTTGCAATCAGCCAGGATGCAGATTTGAAGTTCAGCTTCCTGGGGGTTTTTTTTTTGGCAAAATGCCAGAGCATCTTTCATAAACATATATATTCAGTGCTCTTTTTTATCTCTGGTATGTTAGTTGGGAGCTCCATCAACTTTATGCTTTCTGTCCCAGTGAGTGTAGAAAGAATTCTCTCGCTAAATCACCCACCCCCCTTTCAGAAGCTCCTGTGCTATTCCCTAGAGACCAGAGTCTTATCTCACTCGCCTTAGCTTAAGATTTGTATCTCCTGGAGGTAGTGTGAGCACAAACACATAAGGCCAGTAGGTTTTTATAACACAAAGCATTTTTTCCAAAATCTGTATGGTTTAAGTCCTACTATCTAATTGACTGCACACTATTTCAAACAACTGTATTAAGAATTTTCTCTGAGTGTGCAAGGACTACGGCTCTCTGCTTCAGCAGTAGTACTGTCTGCACCAAATAACAAAATTTTGCAATATCACTGGTTGTTTTTATAAGATTGAAAATTTATAAGGTTGAAAATTTATAAGATTGAAAATACTGGAAAATTTGCAGCAAAACAATCTGGCAGCTTTACTTCAGGGAAGGAAAAATATCAATATCAAATATATTTCCTTGTAAAATTATGTCAAATTTATCCTGCAGAAAAAAAAAAAAGTTGAAGTTATAAACTTTTATTGTGGAAAAGCTTTGAGAAAAAATCTTGAAACCTCACTAGAGAATTTTTCAAAATTATATACTGCACTACCACTGCTCACCTGTCACAATAAAGCAGAAAAGCTGAAAGCTATTGTCACTTTTTGTTCTGGCTTTTTAAGACACTAAGAGTAGTCAGCTTATCTTTAACTCAGTGGCACATATTCATGTAGCAATTCTTTTTCTACTTTGTCACCACATTTGAAATCGAGGCCAATTTCAACCTTCCTTGGGAAATGGAAGTTCCAAGTGTCACCCATACAGATGCCAGTCAAGTATGTCGGCCCAAACTTGTGTCCTCCAGCTTCTCGACCATCACTGGAGAGGAAGACCAGCCTGGTTCCCACTCAATACCAGCCAGTCATGACCTCCTCCAGGAAAACCTTGGAATAATTTAGGTTAAAAAAGATGTCTAAGATCATTGAGTCCAGCTGGAAACCCAGCACTGCCAACTCCACTAGTGAAGCATGTCCCTAAGCACCACATCTACACATCTTTTAAACACCTCCAAGGATGGTGACTAAACCACTTCCCTGGGCAGCCCATTCCAATGCTTGATAATGCTTTGGGTGAAGAAATTCTTCCCAATTTTCAATCTAAACAATTTTGATGCAGCTTGAGACCATTTCCTCTTGTCTCTTTACTTGTCCCTTGAGAGACTAGACCAACCCAACCTGGCTACAGCCTCCTTTCAGGCAGTTGTAGAGAGTGATAAGGTCTCCCCTGGGCCTGATTTTCTCCAGGCTGAACACCCCCATCTCCCTCAGCTGCTCCTCATGTGACCTATGCTCCAGACCCTTCCCCAGCTCCATTGTTCTTCTCTGGACATGCTTCAGCTCCTCAAAGTATTTCTGGAAGTGAGGAGCCAAAAACCGAGCACAGATTCAAGGTGCAGCCTTGTAGTACCAATTACAGGGGGACAATCACAACCCTGGTCCTGGTGACACTATAGCTGACACAGGTCAGGTGCCATTGACCTTCTTGGCCACCTGGGCACACTCTGGCACATGTTCAGCCTCTGCTGGCCAGCACCCCAGGTCCTTTTCTGTTGGGCAGCTTTCCAGCCACTCTGCCCCCAAGCTTGGAGCACTCCAGGGCGTTGTTGTGACCTGAGAGCAGGACCTGGCACTTAGCCTCATACAAATGGTCTTGGCCCTTTGATCCATCCTGTCCAGACCACTCTGCAGATCCTTCCTGCCCTCCAGAAAAGCCCACCAACTTGGTGTCATCTGCGAACCAGGAGTGCTCTCAATCCTCCCTTCTGTTTGGGTGTTATTACCCTGGGTAATAAATGCAGAACTGGTGTCCTCTGGTCTCTTGGGCCATCACTAGAGAGGAAGAGCAACCTGGTTCCCCCTCTATCAGCCAACCATAACCTCCTCTGGGACAAGTAAGGTGGCAAATCCCTTGTGTCAAAGTTATAGTTAGAGAGCGATCTGCTAGAAAGTTCTGTCATGGCAAGCAGAGGTTAAGGGCAAGATTATCAGGAAAAAGGTAAGAAGTAATAAATTTGATTTACAGTAAATTTCAGAGGGCATCTGCCTCAGACAAGACCGTGCTTCAAAAAGCCACTGTCAGAACAGAGAGGAAAGTTCTGAGGATGAGGGGATGAGATGCACAACATTAGGGCTCATTCCATTTGTCTGAAGTCTAGTGAGAAGTAAAAGTGACATTTTCATCTAGAAACTACTTTTCTTTACACTGTCCCTTGCTGATACTGAATTACAATAACTCAACACTGACCAGAACAGGAATAGTCTTGCCACACAGCTGTGTCAAAAAAAGTTTTATGTTTCTAGCGGTCCTAGAAAGATAGATCTATATTAAAAAAACCCAACCAACAACATATATATATATATATATGTATGTATATATATATACACATGTATAAAGCAAATTTTAAAAGTTTGGATACAAAAAACAGAGCAAACTCTCTCACAAAGTCAGATCTGAGATGAGCACACAGGCCTGGGGGGGGTAATCTCTAGAGATGTGTGCATACTCACATTACAACTAGCAACAATACAGCTGCTCTTTGTTCTTATTGAAGGATGAAGAAAGTATATTTATGAATAGATGCAATTAATGTAAAACTCCAGCTGTTTAAAAGGAAATTTGGAGTTGCCTTGCACATCCTGAGTATGTTATTCCTTATGAAGCAGCTGAACCTGGATGTCCTTATGCACAAGAGAGCCAATGGTTAGTGCACTTAAAGTTAGCCAGACAAATGTGAATTAAGGTCACCTAAACTCTGAATAGGAGCTTCTTCCTGGCTTTTAGTTACCGTTGACAATTTCAATTCCATTTCATACCTTTCTTACACTTGAATTCATCTCCTAAGCTCCTGGTGTCCTGTGGTCAGTGTGGGGATAGGAAGAGGTCATTACCCTCAGAGAGTGAAATGCCATGGAATCACAGTCACCTTTATCCTATTGGTACAAATTTAGAAATGTCCAATGATCCACAAGGAACCAGCTCTGGATTTATCCTCATGCATGCAAATGGCAACTCTTGCTCACTTCACTTGTTTACTAACAGCTTTGGTGTCCAGCCAGCTCTAAACACTTGAGTTTTCCTCATGACCAGCTTCCTATTTATAGTATTATAAATGCATTATGCATGCATTAGATCTCAAAATGAATCTGAACTCTTACAACCTTTCACACTGAGGATGTCTCTCCCCTTAACCCTGCTGCACAGATATTTGGTTGAGATCATTTCCTTCTCTCCCTGTTCTACCTGCACTGAGCAAAATAAAATAAAACGAAACAGCTCTATGAACAACAAAATTATATCAGAGAACAATGAATTTCTAACAGCCCTCAGATGATTTTGCCCTGGAAAAGATACCTGGTCCCTTAGCATTAGGGGACTGCAGCCAGACTAGTAAAGGCGTGGCATTACTTATGTTCCCAATTCAGCCCAGCATGAGGTAGGGGAATAAGATGCCCATTCTTACATTTGTCTGCTAGGCAGATAAAGCCTGGCACAGCTTTTATTGCAGACATGTAGTACAGATACTGTGATACCATCAGAGCATGTAACAGTCAAAGACAGGGATGTATGATTAAGAGTTCAAATGGAAAAAGCTGGAAAGGTGATTGTTATAAATGAGATAGCCGAATCATCATCATAATAATAATGATTTATTATGACAACATTAAATTTAGTTCAGCCACAATAATCAATTTAATAATAATCAATTAATGCAGCCCCGAGCCCGGGAGTCGGTGGGGTGTTTCTCAGAGACCAGCATAAAGCATAGATTCTGGTAAATCACCGAAGATACACAGCCTGTGCTGCACTTTAAATACAATTTTAGTTGCAATGATGTAACCGAGTTCATTTTAATTTCAAATGTCCTTTTCTTTACACAGTTTATTGTTTGCGAAGGTAGACTGAATGCTGGTATAGTTCTTGGTTAATTTCTCTGAAAGGGCAGATCTTCCTTTCGGATCTCGTGGCTTAGAGTTCTGAATGCCCCCATCTGGTCTTGGAGTCTGTGTGTGTGATGGGTGTGCGCGGACGTGCAGTTTCGGAGTACAGTCTGATTCTTAGAATTCTCAGTCCGATGCCCGCCTGCAGGGGATTTCTTTTCAGGAGTTTCAGAGGTGTTGGAATCGCCTTGCCACGAGAAGCTGATTCTATCACCGAGGAGATGGCCGCTTAGCTGTGTTCGGGCGTGGACGGGGTTTGCCGGCTTGGGTGATTAGAGCCTATTGTTCCTTATCTCTCTGTAGGATCCAGGGTGCTTGGGGTGCAGGCTTGAACTTCATGTTTCTACATCTAAATTCTAAAATCTACACGAATTATTCAATATATTTATTACAGTGATGAAATGTTGCAGGTGAATGTGTTTATTATTGATATTTCAACAAGAACTGTACACCTTACCCAAAGCCCTTTCTCTGTGAGAAGAGGTGTCCTTTATGGTGGGCTGGAAGCACATATTAGCTGCTTTATATTTCCCACTCTAAAATCTATTTCAGGTGATCATATACTTTGCAAAACCTTTACCTCGTGAACACAGGTTACATACAACTTTGGCTTATTTTTTTACATGTAGATATGAACCAATGAAAATCTGGAAAATCTGACCAATACATTGTAATTCTTGAATAAGAAAGTATACTAAAAATAAAAACAATTTAATTAAAAAAAAAAAAATTAAAATCCAAAACAAACAAAAAAGGCAACACAAGAGAATCTTTCTTTTGGACATAGTAGATTTTTGCCATTTAGAAAATTCTGGGACCAAAATGGCAGTTTTGCTGAAATCGCAGTGCTACGTGGCAGCAGAGGTGGAGGCTGCTACAAATGAGTATATCTAGAAACAGAAGGGAAAATAAAAGAGCAAAGAATGTGGCACATAGAAGGCCAAAACAGCTTTAACCCCGTCAATCCGCAGCAAGCAGCTGGATCAAGCCTTCATGAAGGCAAGCAAAGATACTGAAACAGGTGACTAAGAGCAGCCTTTCCATTGGAGAATCACAGACTTTGTTTGATAATATGCATTTAAGTAAAGATCAAACTAGTGATGAGATTATAATCAAGACTGAAAAAAACTTTCAAGCTAGAATGAAACTTTTGAGATTATTACTTGACAAGATATATGAGAACTCAAAAGGAAGGGGAGAGGGACTCTTGAGGTTTTGAAAACAGAATTGTGATGATTGCCTCAATGTGTTGTTTGGAGAGTTTATGGACTCTTATTGGAGGTGAAAGTTGTAATGGAGAGACAAACCCAAGAATGAGATTGCAGAAAATATTCTGACTTCAGTTTGGAAAAGGCAATTACACCATAAGTGGAGAACATAATTTGCAGATTGAAAGCTCTGAAGGAAAACAGGTCATATTCAGACGGTTGGGTTCATCAAAGGAGCAACTGGAAGAAAATCAAAAGCTCAGAAAGAAATAGGAAAACTGCAAAAAATTTTGAAAGAAGG
Source organism: Oxylabes madagascariensis (assembly GCA_013400675.1). NCBI lineage: Eukaryota > Metazoa > Chordata > Aves > Passeriformes > Timaliidae > Oxylabes > Oxylabes madagascariensis. The sequence continues at coordinate 4,833 of VYZR01038834.1, read as the reverse complement.
ATCATGACAAACTGCACAAAAACTGGAAGAAAACACAAACCAAATCTACATCTAGCCTTTGTAAAGAGCTGTTATATTTTGTAACAAGCACAGTCATTTGCAAAGTCCTGCCATAAAAACAGAATTTACACAAGTGGGTGTAAACTATATTACCGCCACACAAGCAAGCCTAATTCTTTATTGGAAAGACTTAAGCAATACCTACATGGAGCAGATTTTACCTTGCACACTAGCAGGCCCTTTATTAATTTAAACTGGGTGCACAGATGAGGGTGATACCTGATTTAAAGTACAGAGTGTAAAGACAGAATCAATAACAGCAATGCTCAGGTCATACAGGGGACACAATATTCCTGAAGAGGTGGCATGTTAGGACAGCCATCTGGCTGGAGAGGTGGCACTGTGCAGAGACTTCCAGGAAGTGCACTACCCAAAAAGATATCTTTGATTTGAACAGAACCTTCGCTTTTTAAGTTAAAACCCAGCTTGGTAAAGCAAGTGGAAGAAGCAATATTTTTTGTTATAAATAANAAGAGGCACTTGGACTCCAGCATCCCGAGACATGATCACATTCTACACCTGTTTGCCCAATGGACTTTTTTTAAAAATCATGTACTCCCCGGACTACGAATTTGTAAAAGAAAACATTAAACCCTAGAAGACCCATTGTAACAGCCTCCTCCCTTGAAAAGTATAAAAATGTATCCAAAACTCCCCGTGGTGGTGAACTGGCGAGGCTCTGTGCCTAGTGCATGGGACTGGTAGCTCACCCCGCGCCGATCCCTGGGCTCGGTGCTGCCAAAATTCTTTTTCGTGGCTCATTAAATTCTATTACTATTAATTACTAAACAAATCATTAATATTAAAATTGGCGTTCTCATTTATAACATTTATACACAACCAGCTCCTGTCCATGGCTTCTGCCCTTCCTGGAGGCTGTTTCCAGCCAGCATGAGCACTGCTGCATGGCAGCAAACGCTGTCCAGCACCTTCTGCTCTCTAGGGAGCTTTTTCCATTCATTTCTGAGGCCTAACCAAACTCATCACAGTCTCAGCACGTATTGCAAACTCCCAGGGTCCAGCTGCATCCTCAGTAATGCCACAGCCTGTCCATGAATTCCCGGGGTTGCTCCCAATGGAAAGGAGAAGACAAGTGTCCATGACTGGGAAAAATATTCAGCCTATCTTCTTAGTGGATCATAAGCATGTGATTTTGTGAAAACCAAAAGAGAACAAACCTTTCTGTCATGAGAACATAAAGCTGAGATAGAACAAAATTTTTAGAAGATGCGGTTTGCAATTACTTTGTCAGAAGGTCCACCTGAAGCACAGCAAATTGGGAGAGCACAGATCAGAAGAAGAATGCAGGGAAATAGGAAAAGATAAAGCAAAAAATAAAAGAGAGGTTAAGAGGAGGGAGAAGTGATTAAATATGGAAATTACAAAAGAAAGCTCAAAATACCTGGACAAAGAGAAATGTCATACACAGAACAATACTGATTAATATGATCTGAGTAATGTTGTAAAGAAAAGGCCATTAAAAAGGGCCAGAATAGACAAACAGAAGCAGCACAGAATGACAACTCAAAAACTTTAAATAAATTATCCAAGACTAATATCAATTCATTTGGCTGTGCTGAAGAAAAAAAAAAAATCTAGATCATCATCCCTTTTTACCCATAAAGAGCATTATTATAGAATATAACCCCAAACATGACATCTCACATGTAAAACCTTTCTTTGTGAGCCACAGCATACCATCTGCAGCAGTAATGGCTCACAGGCCACAAATGCCATGGCTCTGTTTTGAAAAAAAAAAAAAAAAAAAAAAAAAAAAAAGTTTGATTTAAAAATAGCATTATTTCAGCTCTAGGATAGTTGCATTTTATTGCTGCTATAAAAAGAAACTGTTAAAGGGCACTTAAAAGAGATGAAGAATCAGACCTGTAACACAGGAATACCCTCTGAATAGGACTGCCACCTGCAGAGAACACTTCTGCCCAGACCAGCATGTTATTTTAGGTGCTGATGTTAAAAAGTGGAGCATTTTTCACCACAAAAAGTGAAGCAGAAAATCTATCATGATCATGGATAACATGAATGTAATGGGTCTGCAGGACACTGGACTAGCGTATTACATCAGAGGACAATAGCCTCTTGTGAAGTTGCCTCCCACCCACAAGGTAATTACTAATGGAAGACAGATCCACAGTTCCTACAAAAAAAGGAAGATGACAAAAGAGAGTCTGGACTCTCGATATCAAAACCAAAACCAACAGAAGTGAGAGATAAAGCAAGAGAAGGCTCAAGACTGAGCAATGCAGAGCTAAAAACTCCTGAGGTGCTTTAGACATCCACAGGACAGAGATGGTCAACTCAGAGACTGGTTGAAACCTGGTGATGCCTCGTTAGAAATCTCTAATTTGCCTCTGAGTAAGAATGAGTTGTTAGAGTAATTGGTCCTTTAGGAAGCTAGAGATAAAATCTAATGTATTCCTCCCGTGGTGAGTGAGTTGAATGCAGTGGTCAAGGGAGCCAGCACTGATAGCAGCGGCTTCAGCAGCACGCAGAGATCCCCTGTTCTTCCTTCCAAGCTCTTTCCTACAATGCCCGTTTTTCTGATGTGATTGTGTCAAAGAATCATTACAGTTCTACACTCCAGCCCCAAATTATTCTTATTTCTGTCTTAAACCCACTTCCCCTCAATTGCCTGAGCCTCCTGTTTTTCAAATCTCCTCATTCCTCTGTTCTCCACAAACATCTTGGACACTTATAGGCCACATGTTCCATTTTCTTCAAGACTGATGGGGAGGGACACACTGATTCTGTGGATTAACTTGGCAGGGCTTACAGACTGAATTTGAAGTGTTTGGTTGGTCCAACGGCAAGTTCAGATTCTTAATTATGTTATAAGTTGTGTTTTCAAAATTTTGGATGTGTTGAAAATATAATCTAAAAATGCACTGTGTTCCAACTTAGAGATAGAAAGGAATATTTAGATTACAAGGTTAGCAAATACATGATGAAACAAAGGCCACATACCCAGCCTCTTTGTTCAATTTTTCTAGGTCTTTCAAATCCATAATGCCATACTCAGCCTGCTTTTCTCATGTTCATTCAGAGCAAAGGACAAAACTTTTAATCCTCAGCTGTGACTGGGGGTGCAGGGAGCCATACCCTGAGCATGCACAATGAGAAATCATGTCCTGTATTAAAAGCTATTGAATCTCTCTGCTACCAAAAATGAGAGTGATAGCTTAACTCTTTTGGCATTAGTGAACAAATATTTCCTTTAGAGTTAGCATAGCATTTGACTCCTAGCATGACAGAAAAACGCTTGGAAAACGAGTGGTGCTGCATTGGGGAGTTGGTTTGTGTGGGTCTGGCAAGAAGAGCCTCACACTGACCATTCCGAACTGAACTGCCCAGTGTTAAGTGACCACTGTGCATGGGAGCCCCAGGAAGTACAGGGGTCTGCAATCACATCATTAAAGATGACTTGTTGATGTGAAGAGATCAAATTGGAGCTGCCTAGGCAATTTTATCTTCTTTGTCTCCTAATTTGGGAGTATTAAACTTGCCACAATTGCAGGCTTCTTTCAATACTTATGAAAGGGACTTTTACAAAGGTTTTGATAAATATTACAAGGAACACTTCTGAGCTACTGTGCCTGAGGTGGCAGGTCTCATTTGTCAAAGTTGATGGCAAATATCTGCCTCTTTGTCCTAAGAGTGTCCCAGGAGCAGGGACATGGCAGCAGCAGAGAAGCAGGCAAGACCTCTGTGAGGTGCTGAGAAATTGCTCCTGGGAGCTTTGCAGAAAAAGGTGCAGGGGGCTGTGTGGGACATCAGGTTTATTGAAAGAAGGATATTGCTCCTGCAAATGGAAGGGGAAGGAGAGGAATGAGTGTCATGTCCTCAGCCCGTTCAGCTCCTGCCAGGAAGGAAAAATTAAGGGTTAAGTCTAACTTCCATTTAAACTTATCACAGAGGGGAAGATTTGGCATTTTGTGTGGTTATCTAAGGTTATAATAGAGCCATTTAAGAGATGTTTTTAATTTAATTATACATAATTGAAAATGGATTAAAAAATATTATTCACCTGTAACACTGACTATACTCCACCTGACCACAAGTGATTTCAGCTTTGGCTAGATTTTGGATTGCATTAAAAACCAAAGATCCCCAAGAATAAGCTACATGGTCACAAGGGATCACTAAACATCAGTTTAGTGAGGTGAGAAACACTTTTTGTCTAAATGGAGATTAATCTGAGTAAGAAAGTTTTATGGACACATGAGAGAGAGCAGACCTGTGATACATGGGCTCAAGTATCAGCCGCGAAAGGGTTAAGAGTATAAAACATGAGGTTACAATGGAGTAAAGCAAAATAAAGGTGTCTGATAAGCCAAAGCAGCAGCTTTTCTGTGCATGTGTGTACCAAAGATTGGAATCTTCACGGCTTTGAAATTTCTTTTCGCCTGTGATAAGGTAGGTGCAACATACAGAGCTGGCAATAATTTACAACCCCTTTGGAAGGGTGTAAGAGATGAGTGTAAATGATTACCAGGAATGAGAGTGTACTGAGAGAGGCATTGACCAGCTTCCAACACTAGAAATAGCTCTTTTTTTCTTGGTATTTAATAACTTCCCAGAGGGGCACACCACATTCATTTCTAGTCCTAAGGAAAAAAAAAAAAAAAAATACATTTTCAAGTTATGATATTATTATATATCAAAAAGCTATTTTGCATCATTTATTATTTATCTGCTGAGGCTTTGAGAGCACTTGAGTTTTATCCATGCATGCAGAAAAGATAAAACCCAGTCCCA
>VYZR01038833.1:99123-116445 GCA_013400675.1 Oxylabes madagascariensis | reverse complement strand
CGCGCCGCCGCCGGGCACCACGGGGCTCGTAGTCCGGGCTGGGGCCGCCGGGGGAGCGCGGAGGAGGGCGGCGGAGGTGAGGGGCCGCGGGGCCGGCCGGTTCCCAGAGCTTGTGGCGGTGAGGGGAGGCGGGCGTGAGGGGAGACGCGCCGGCGGGGCGGCCCCGGGCTGAGGGTCCCGCTCCCCGGGGCTCTGGCACCGCCGCCCGGCGGGCTGCGCCGGGGAAGCCCCGGCAGTAAGTTGCCCGTGCCACGTGTTTCCTCCGCACCGCTGTGGGGGGCTGAGGAAGCGCAGGGCGAACTTGTTGCTTGGCTTGTAGTTAAGCCGTGTAAAACTGAGCGCGGTAGTGCAAGTGCGGTGTCACGGGCGTATAATAACTGCCCGTAGACAATTTATCTTTTATCGCTAACTGCTTGATATAACCGCGCCATCTGGGCAAACTTATCAGATTTGAGTTTTGTGGCACTGCCTCTCTCATTTCAGTACTGGGTCGAGGTCGTGCTGTACGGCACGTACTATCCTTCATGCATCTCCTGTGGCCACTTTTGAGTGTGATTGTGTCTGAATTCGTTATCTTTAACCACAGGTGAACACCGACGAGCACACAGAGTTCCTGAAACTGATCCTCAGAGAATCCATGTGTGGCAGAAAGGATGGATAATCTTTTGGCTCAGCTCCAGCCTGGTGGAGCCTGCATGTGGTTGTTTCAGGCTAATGTACAGAAAGGGTACTGCACTTATTCTGCCAGGGTTTTATTTAATTTGTATATTTATGGCAATGATCCTATTAACTTCTTTCTAATTGGCGTGGCTGTGCGTAGCAGATCATGCCTAAAAATCCTTATTTTGAAGTCTGAAATTAATCTGTTAGGGGATATTTTAAGCAAGGTTAGGCTCTGGTAACAGAAATATACAGACTCATTCCACCTTGAGTTCAATTACTTGCATTGTTGTTCATTTTGTTCAATTACTTGCATTTAAGTACCATGGTAGGTCTAGGTTCTGAGAAACAGCTGATGGATAACACTTAATCAAATATGACTCCAGGGGTTGCAGCCCACCAGGTCCAAAAACTTCATTTTGAAACCAGGTAAACCAATGTATTGATTAAAGGCAAACTCAAGTTATAAGATACGGGTTAAGCTTAAGTAAGATGTACGTGGCTTTACAGTATTCTTACACATTATCATAGAATTNCGGCCCCGGGCTGAGGGTCCCGCTCCCCGGGGCTCTGGCACCGCCGCCCGGCGGGCTGCGCCGGGGAAGCCCCGGCAGTAAGTTGCCCGTGCCACGTGTTTCCTCCGCACCGCTGTGGGGGGCTGAGGAAGCGCAGGGCGAACTTGTTGCTTGGCTTGTAGTTAAGCCGTGTAAAACTGAGCGCGGTAGTGCAAGTGCGGTGTCACGGGCGTATAATAACTGCCCGTAGACAATTTATCTTTTATCGCTAACTGCTTGATATAACCGCGCCATCTGGGCAAACTTATCAGATTTGAGTTTTGTGGCACTGCCTCTCTCATTTCAGTACTGGGTCGAGGTCGTGCTGTACGGCACGTACTATCCTTCATGCATCTCCTGTGGCCACTTTTGAGTGTGATTGTGTCTGAATTCGTTATCTTTAACCACAGGTGAACACCGACGAGCACACAGAGTTCCTGAAACTGATCCTCAGAGAATCCATGTGTGGCAGAAAGGATGGATAATCTTTTGGCTCAGCTCCAGCCTGGTGGAGCCTGCATGTGGTTGTTTCAGGCTAATGTACAGAAAGGGTACTGCACTTATTCTGCCAGGGTTTTATTTAATTTGTATATTTATGGCAATGATCCTATTAACTTCTTTCTAATTGGCGTGGCTGTGCGTAGCAGATCATGCCTAAAAATCCTTATTTTGAAGTCTGAAATTAATCTGTTAGGGGATATTTTAAGCAAGGTTAGGCTCTGGTAACAGAAATATACAGACTCATTCCACCTTGAGTTCAATTACTTGCATTGTTGTTCATTTTGTTCAATTACTTGCATTTAAGTACCATGGTAGGTCTAGGTTCTGAGAAACAGCTGATGGATAACACTTAATCAAATATGACTCCAGGGGTTGCAGCCCACCAGGTCCAAAAACTTCATTTTGAAACCAGGTAAACCAATGTATTGATTAAAGGCAAACTCAAGTTATAAGATACGGGTTAAGCTTAAGTAAGATGTACGTGGCTTTACAGTATTCTTACACATTATCATAGAATTGTTTGTGTTGGAAAGGACCTTAAAGATAATTTGATTCTTGGAACATAGTGCCATGGGCAGGGATGCCACCTGCTAAATCAGGTTGCTCAGGACCCCATTGAATCTGGCTTTGAATGCTGCCAGTGATGGGGCATCCACTGGATCTCTGGGCAACTGTTAAAGTATCTCACCACCCCCACGTGAATGATAAATACTCTACATGAACCAGAAATACAAATGTTGTGACATGTGATGGCCCAGTAGAGGATGAAATACTGATGCTGTAGACAAAGCTATGTCTTGGATCTCTTTTTCCAAAACTATTTCCTGCCCTCTATAAGTAAGTGTGGTGTACAGAATGCAAATTCAGGTCACGGCATAGCTGCATCTCCCTCCACAGAGAAGGATGTTCATTTGACTTGCTGCTTTCAAGTTCCACCTGAAGCTACAAAGCATTGCAATCTTCAGCTGTTTGTTGAGTACTAAGTGATTTGTTAAGTCTGCCCCGTGCCGGTGCTGGGAGCACAGGGTGAAGATCAGGTGTATTTCTGTACCTGGCAGGAACTGATCTGTCTGGCAGGATGCTTAGGATGAGGGGGCATTAACCTGAGTGGAGAGGGAGAATCTTTAAAGGTCTATGAGCCTTCCTGTATGGGAATGAACTGCTGAGGACAATCTCATCACTGTTGCATTGGGTGTCAACTGGCATTTTGTCAGAAATGGCGCAATTGGAAGGCTCCATGTTCAGTGAGCTCTTCTATTCAGCTCCCTTCACAGGGGCAGTCAATTTGATTGCGAAGATGTGCACTGGAATTTTTGGCAGTACTGTTGTCAGTGATAATGATAAATTCTTTATTGGCTACCTAGTTGTGTCCTGCCTCGATTGCACTTTGCTTGCAAGTGAGTGCTAGAACACTCACTTTTGGGCACACTGGTTCTTTTTCTGTGCAGCACAAAAATCAACTCTTTTGTGGAAACACGTGCTTGGTGTTTGTAATACATTGTGCGCATGGAGTAACTTGCAGTTGAAGGAAAGATCAGCATGGAAAAGCAGGATCTTGGGTCTGAACTCAGCTTGCTCTTGCCTTGCTGAGTGGTATTAGGTGAGTGACTTGACCCTTTCACTACTTATCACTCTGTAAACCATGAATCATAGGTTCTACGTACAAGGATATTTATTAAGGTTTTAAGAACATCTTTACAGGGACAATCCTGCTGCCTTGTTAAACTGGTGACGAGGTTAGTATTTTGTGTAATTGATCACCTTATGATCGCCAGTGTTTTTAACTGCTGTATTGATTGCCATTTCTAACAGATACAGACAAAAATATATTAATGTTCTAGGTAAATCCCATACCACACCCACATTTTTTCAGTGCAGTAATATTCAAACCGACAAACCAACCTCAACAGAAAACCAAACTGTCCGGCCAACTGGCAATTAAATCAACATGTTTTTTCTTCTGAAAGGCCGTATTCTTAGCTGGCCTCTACTTGAGTATATGTGAGGAAAAAAATCATGGTGTAGTTGCTTGGCTAGGCTTGGGGACTGCGTTGTGCTGGTCATGCAATGACCAAAGTTCAGCTCGGAGGTTTTATGATACAACCAGTGAGCGGGAGGTCAGGTTCAAGTTATGGTTTTGGTCTCCTGTGTTTGCTTTGTTTCTCCACACACCAAAAGAGAATGTGCTGAGAAGTGTTACGGCTGTTTTCTCCTGCCCAACCCCGCTACTTTCAATCTCCTCCCCTTTCTACCTGGACTTCAAACTGTGAACAACTTCTTGCTTCTTTGTTGCCATTACATATTAGAGCTCCCTCCAAGTTTGTGAAAAACCCTGGTTAATTTTTGCTTTCTTCTAGAGGTTGCTCCCCATATCCTCCTAATTTCTTTTGAGAAGTTAGAATTCTCTGTAACCATCAGATAAAACCATCTGTAGTGGATGAAAATGACAGCTATTTGTGTAGAAAGTCAGTGGTTACCTGTTGCTAAATGTTGTGTCACAACGCCAGAATATTTTACAAGATACGGAGTTTGGACAGGCCTTGCAGAAACCATCCTCCGTTATAATGTTGCCAACAGCTGCAGATGTGTATTTCCACAGGACGAAACCCAAGAATCTCTGCCAAAGAGCATCTTTTTTGCACTGTTCCTGCCACTGGTTCTTCAAAGGTATTTTTTGTTTCGTTTTGTTGGGATGGGGTTTTTTTGTTTGTTTTGTTTTGTTTTAATAGCTGCCACCAATGAAGGAGCTAGGTAGGAATGCTAGCCAAACGTTACTCAGATGAGAACAGGACTAAAAAGAGAGAAGACAAACAACATGTCTGTAATATTCGCTGGCTCTCCAGTAATGACTTATGTAAAAGAAAGTTGGTTATCAATTATTCATCAGAGAATTTATATATCAGTAGAAACACAGGGGAGTGCTAGATATAACTGCACTGAAATCAAAAGGGGAATTAGGTTCATATATGTACCAAACATCAAGCAGATGTGTGTAACATTAAGACTCCCACCCACCTCTTTACTGAGGTGCATCCTGCATTCCATTAACTGCTGGAGAGAGTCCAGAGGAGGTGACCAAGATGATTAGGGGGATGGAGCAACTCTCCTGCAAGGAAAGGCTGAGAGAATTGGGTTTGCTCAGCCTGGACAATGGATGGCTTAGGGGTCACCTGATTGTGGCCTTCCAGTACCTGAAGAGAGGCTACAAGAGGGATGGAGGCGGACTCTTTAGAGAGGCGTGTAGTGACAGGACAAGGGGGAATGGATTCAGATTGAAAGAGAGTAGATTTAGAGTAGTTATTATGAAAAAGATGTTTACCGTAGGTGTATTGAGGCCCTGCACAGGTTGCCCTGGGAGGTTGCCCTGGGTGGCTGCCCCATCCCTGGAAGTTCAAGGCCAGGCTGAAGTGGGCTCTGAACATCCTGGTGTAGTGGAAGATGTCTCTGCCCATGGCAGGGGAGTTGGAACTAGATGTAGATGATCTTTAAGGTCATGCCCTACCCAGGCCATTCTATGGTTCTATAAACCATGTAATTCACCCCTCACTGCACTCTTCATGTGTTGTTGCTCCTCATTTAAATGCACTATTTCTATATAAAGCACATCATTAATGAGTTTTATTGACAGTTTGCTACAGAACAGCCTAGAGCAGGAGTTGGAGTGACTCAGAGTAGGAAAGGCTGTGCAGCATGCAACTCCCTGTGCATGAATTTGCAGGAATAATGAGCCTTATTCTGATCGTCTGAGTTCAACTCCATCGACTTCATGCTTTCCACTGCTGCGAATCAGATCCGTGCTGATGTCTCTGGTGCCACCCAGGTGAGACGGTGGTGATGGGTGCTGTGAGTTAGCCATGGCTGTACTCCTTCTGAACTCGCTGGCTCTCTAGGGCCAACCCTGGGTGTGAGGAGGAGGGGAGCTGCTCCCTGGCAGGGAAAGCCCTGTGTCTCTGTGCATGTCTGCTCTCTCATTATCACTGACCTCAGAGCCGTATTTACTTTTACCTGCTGTGTGATAGGTGCAGTAAAAGAGCGCTTTTGTCCTAGCTAGGGTGTGATTCCACTCTCTCAGAGCCCAAGAGTTGGCAGTAGGTAGCAGTAGGTTGCTCACTAATTCTGGGGTCCCAGAGGGTGCGAGCTGTGGGTCTGCCACTGCTTGTGCAATGTTAAGTAGTGGTCACACACCAACTCTGCAACATTATTAGCAAGGTCTAAAGTAATCCTGTTCAGTGGTTTAAAGAGTTACTGCTGTGCCACTGAGTCACACTTGCTCACTCATAGCCTTCCCTCACTGCCAAAAATGCTTCAGCACAGAGTATCTTGATGCGAAGCCTTTCTTTCTCATGATCACGAGTGAGGATTGGGTATGGTTGTCACACAGGTAAAGCCATAGTAACTCGATGGCGTTTGGTTATACATGTAGCACGTTATTTTAAGAATCATTTTTCAGCAAGCAAGAGAACTACTTAATTTCCTAATGATTTGGGATCAAGTTTATCCTAGTGGGGATCTATATAGGGCTAATCAACAATGACAAATTTACAAAGGAAAGAACAGCCAAAGAATATTGTTCAATTTTAAATAAATAATAGATTTTTTTTTTCATGGAACGACTTAGTGTTCAGCAGCAAAAGAGGTTAATGGTAAAACTTAGTGGGTAAGATATTTAGTGGGATGGAAATTTCTTTCAATGTTTTCAGATGTTTGTAAGGTTTAGGTTAATTGGTAAATCCAATAAAATCATTCTCTCTCCTGTAGGTAAACGGTCTGTGTTAGACTCCATGCCTCTGCGAGGAGGGAGGAAAAGTTATTCAAGTGTTGAAACAAATGAGGTGGACTGAGGGAAGCAGAAGAAAAAAGCCAAGATCCACAGAAATGTTACAGCCACCCATGCATAGCACTGATCTCTGTTTGAGAGAACAACCAGTGTCTGACTACTTCCAAATCAAAATACATCAATTAGAAATAATTTGAAATTAGTAGAGAAGAATATCAAGGAAAAAGAGAAGGGAGAGATGCTAGCGTGGGTGAAATGCCAGTGAATGAGGTCAGGAGGATGTTCCAGAGAAGCAGCATGAAGAGGTGAGTTGGTGTGGTGCAGGGAAAGAGGCAAGGAGGGAACAGGGAAGTTTGATTCCATGACATACAGCTGCAGATGAACAGCTGTTAAAGGGGACATGCAAAAGCCTTTGGAAGATCACTGCCATGTAGGCTGGGTTTTGAAGTGTGGGTTGAAATGAGAACATAAAAAATTCGACTTCTTTAAAAATTAAGACAGTGTGTTTCAGGACAAAGTGACAAGTCACAAGTTTGAAAATGACAAATCTTTGCCGGGGCCATAAACATGACCTTTGCTGGTTGTGGTTTAATGCTCAGAGTATTTGTGTGACCACATGCTGTTTTTAGGGTAGAATAATATATCCATCTGTAACATGCCACTTCTGGATATGTATAACTTAGGATGATTGAGGAAAAAACCACAAAGTTATCAAGGTATAATGGCAAGTTAGTTCAGATAGTAAATATCTTGATTTTACTTTTGCATTTTGCAGCATGGAAACACAAGTGTGGTAGATTTTTCTTGGAAAATAAGAATGAATTCCAGCAGAAACCGATGCAGAAACTCCACTTTTTCCTGAAAACTAGCTTCCACTCTTTCCCATAGCAGGATCAGGGCCTAGCAAGCCACACATCCTTCTTACTGTTGGTTTGGTTTTTTTTTTTTTATCTCTAGGAAAACAAAATTCTCCGTGTCTCTGTGTTAAAATGATTGGAAATTAAACTTAGGGGGATCTAGCATGTGATTACTTTTTTTAGACAGGATTTTCTTCATAGCTGAATTGGGCTGAGTTTTTTTCCCTCACAAACCAGATGGTAAGTGATTCAGTACTTTTAGCAGTAGAAAAATGATTAGTTTTCTTTCCTCAGTAGTTGGTGTGAATGTACTTTATCTATTTACATATTACATAAACACACTTTACCAGCATTTCTGTACATAGGTTACAGTCCTGATCCTGCAGAGAGCCTTGCACACAGTAGTTGACATGGCTGATATAGAACTATTTGCATGGAGCTCATGACTGTCGTAACTGTATTTGTATCTTTATGTATGTACTTAAATTTACAACCGTGTGTGAGGTTGCCAACACAATTTGAAGTCCACAAAACAACTGAGTAACTTTGCACACTTTGCTTTCTTTCCACCTAACAAAGTCTCTGATCTCTTCTGCTGTGTTCCTGTAGTAGGCTATAGGTCCTTGTGGCTTTTGAGTTATGCTAAAAGCTTTGTCCTTATTATACAGTGTAAGTTCTTCCTGGTGTGCAGGGGGAGCGAGATCCTCATTCGTGTAACCTTCTGGACTTGTACTGGTGCTACTCCCTTTGGAAGGGATTGCAGTAACAGTGGCAAATACTAACAGTGGGAGAATATTAAAAAAAAGTCACATAAGTACTTGATTTATCAAGGTTATATGCACCTATATTTGTTGGTGTATACATAAGGTTAAATAGAACATATATGTAACCCATCTATGCTGTGTCAGCATGCAGCCATTTGAGGCACAATGCTCTGAAGCTGTTGCTGGACTTACACTCCAGGCAAATAGTGTATTACACTACCCAGTCACTCATTCCCTAGACAAGAAGGTGCAAGTAAGGTTGTCCAAGATGTCCTTTCCAAGCAGTAAAGAGCTGTTTTGTAAATTTGCTGTGCTTTTACCCTAGTTTTACTTGGGAATTAAAATGTTGAATGCATAGTCTCATACTGCTGCTTTATCGAGACGATAATACCCCATTTCAAATACAGTGACCACGTTCTCTGTTTACAAATCTGGCTGTGCACAATTGGAACATAATTACCTGATTGTCTTCTTGGTTCCTGCCTCATGTAGGTATGGTCTGGTTGAGTCACTGGGGGATTGTGCGCAGAGCAACTGGCTGGCCCCTTGCCTTGTTTTCCAGGTTTACCAGAGAATTAGAACCCACTTCTTAGCATTTCTCACTTGAAAAATGTGACAATCTTCTGCTTCCATGTATTCTAATAGGGAAAAAAGGACATATGAATTAGCATCAGAGATACTGTGCTGTGACATGTCAAGTTTTTCCCTTCAAATAAATTTTTCAGTGGAAGGGTGCCAGAAGGAGGTCCTTGAAACTAGCACCGTTTGTTTGGCATGGATCGGTAGCCAAGCTGGGGTGATTCAGTGTGCCTTGCATTTGGGGGAGTTTGCCTCTCAGGCTGTGTGGTCACACACGGTGGCAGAAAACTGTGTGTGCGGGGCACATAATCCTGTGGGGTGATGCTGCATGGGGTGGTGTGTGGCTCCAGTCTGAGGTCAGACTGCCTCGGGAGGAACGAGAGCTTGTTCAGCCACAGCTCTGTGTGTGTTGCGTACCAAGGGTTGTACCTTCTCTGAACCTCATCACGGTCACAAATGGTCACGTTTCTTATAACTGAGAATTGCTTTATCGCATTACCAGAAAGAGAGAGAAGCACAAAGCAATGGTTCCGCAGTTCCAAACACCGTGTCTGTAGAGGAGCAGAGCAGTGACTCCTAATGCAGCCATTGTGGGCATGCAGAGCAGTGGATTAAGATTTTTGTTCCCTCAGGCTGACTGTGCATGCTCTTGTGCTTGTAATTGACTGACTGGCAGCAGCGGGCTCATTTCTCAGTGCTTGTCCTGGTGCCCACTGGCACCCAGCTGCCCGTCCCTCGCTGGCCAGGTGTTACACTGGGAGGGTTGTCATGCCTGGGGGTGTGACAGTGGGTGTGACATGTATAGCAAAGGGGGTCCAGGAGAAGTTAGACAGGTCGATCTGTCAGTCAGGAAGAATGAGCAAACTTTGCCCTCAGTGTGGAGGGCACTGAAGAAACAGTGTTGGAGACCAGTTATCCGTTGACTTCTTTGGGTTCCAGGGAGTAAATACTGTGGAGAGAACTTGGTTCAAAGCTTTGAGGACCAAGTAATTGATGTAAGCCCTGCGTTACACAGGACATAAGCATGCTATTATTAGTACTGGAAGTACCAAAGAGAGTTTCCTCTGGTTTCAGTTAATAATAGGGTACGTTGTGTACAGTTTGTTTGCTTGATTGGTTCATTTTATTGTGTGTAAATACACTGTAGAAACAAGTTTGCCTTTTGTCCAGTGGTACTCAGCTACTGTGCTTCTGGTAAATCCAGTAAGTTAAGGGGAATAAGTAATGTGCTCTGGTCTGTCAGTGAAACAAAGTCCATTTAAAATTAAGGCCATGAGGGATATGGTGAGGCTGCAGAGGAGTTAGAAGAGAGCTGCCTCAGTGAGAAAGGAGTGGTGCTCTCCCATGTGTGGTATGAAACTCTGGCTCCACTGATCTTAATGAAAATGATGTGGTTTTGCACTGGGGCAAATGAGAGCAGAATCTAACCAATTGTTAATAGCTTTTTGTATTTGAGGCTGAAATAAAGTGGCTGTGTGTGCAAATAATTGTGCAAGCGTGACTTCTGAATGACTCTTAAAAGGAGAATTCAATATTTAATTGTTGGAAATACAAACTCTTTGGCACAAATCTCCTGGTTTGGCTGAGCTGTACTTGACCTGTGACAGAGAGAGCAAAGGTGATTATAAGTCCTGGGATCTGAGGGGCCAATGTGTAATGTAACTTGAGTCAGAGTCAGTGTATTGACTGCTTTGTAATTACAGATGCTTATTTTGTGTACAAAACCAGTTGATTCATCATCTTTTATTTCCATTATCTCATCTCAATCTTTCTGTGTGAATCTGAGCTATTTAAGTTCAAGGGAATGGCATATAACTAGAATTTAAAAACAGGGGCTTGATAACAAAAAGTTGGTTGTTTTGATATAAAGATGTTCTGATGTAACCAAAATGATGAAATTGGTTAAATCTATCTGCAGAATCTGAAAGCTTTGTGAGAAGTCTAAGAAGTTCAAAATAACCTTTCTTCTACTCCATGACCTACATTTCTTGCAGTATTTTGACCCATGCCTTGGAACAAGGATAGTTTAGCTCTTAGAATATAAGAGACAATTAGAAGCAGCCATGATGCTGTAGCTTAACGCTCTGCCACTCTTCAGCTGTGCTTCAGGAACCAACTGAACTCCAGGAACTCTTCTGTTTGTGCAGAAGTCATGTGGTGAAGATGGCTTAAGCCATCTTCTTTTCGTTAAATTCTTAAACTGTGGTAATGTCACCATAAATTATCAGCTGTCCTTATGCCTAGAAATGTGGCCATCCCATTTTAAACCCTGGAGACCAGAGAATATTTTTCCTGGAGCCAAGATCTATAAATGCTTTCAGCTTTCAAAGAGCCTCCAGTATCTGGTAAGGTAAGTTTTACTTACACAAGCTAAATATTGCCACTTTTAAGTGCAAGTGTTGATGGTATGGAGAGATGTGAAATTTAGTTGGGATACAAGTGTGAGCCCGGAGTTGGAGTATGTTTGAAAATAGTTCCTGGCAGAAGTTACACTGGCTGAGAATCAGGTCCTCACACTCAGTTGACATCACTAGAAGATGTGCACTTGAAGTGAAAGTACCGTGTGGCATTTAAGCTTCTGCTCCTGTGGTACGTGAGGTTTTATAATACACAGAAGGAAGGAAACATTCACTTTTCCAGGTAATCATTACAAAATGGGTGTCTAATCTGTTCCAGTCTGCTCTGTCTGGGGAATGTCTCCACAGCTTTAGTGAAGTGCTGTGCATGCACAACAAGGAGGCTTTTTGGATGGAATTTGTAATGCAGGACTCATTAACTGATGATAGTGGATAATTTTGAAAGAGATGAGTACAGCACTTGCTGCTCACTTAGATCATAGAAATAACTTGAGGGAATATATTCACCAAACTGAGATGTTCTCTAAAATGCTTGCTAACAGGTTACTTATGCTTCTGTATGCCAAAAGCAGTAGCTTTTTCTCCGAACCAAACAGAAAATTAGATTATCTTCTTTTTTATTTTTATGACGAGCAAGTGTGAAAATTGTTCGAGTTACATGGATGTTATGTAAGGGTCACCAGTGGAAATCAGGCCCAGTGCTTTGTGTGTTTGTCTACAGGAAATAGCATTTTCATTTTGTTTTTCAAGACCCCTTAGGCCTCGTCTGCAACTGTATCAAGAATATAGGCACTCATTCAGTCACACAGAAAAATCACTCAGTCAAGTTTCCTGTTGGTGTGTGTCTCCTCCCTTTGGCTGTTTGTTATTTTAGATGCAGCTCTGTGGGACAGGAACTGTCGGTCAGTGCACCAGAGCCTGTGGGCACTGCTGGAATAAATAGAGCAGCTTTCCTTCCACTCTGCTGTTTCATGTAGCTGAGGGCTGAGCTGAAGGGCTGCTGGTTTGCTTTTCTAGGTGAACCCAAGGAAGCAGATGGATTACATGGGGAGTCCTGCATCGCTCTGGCTGGCTTCAAGTGTGGCTGGGTATGTCAGAAATCCCAGAGCTTCTCAGCTCTGTGTGTCCTACAGCACCAATCTCCAGGGAACTGAGGTTACTAGATTGGAGGATATGAATTGCATAAAAAAGTCCCAGTCTCTGGGAGTTTAGGAGTGATAGCGGAATAAATACTTATAACTTGCTTTCATGTTGCATGGCATGGGACTTACTCTTCCTTGCAGATGACTTCTCCAGTGCTGTTTGGATGTGTCTGCTGCTCTGTGATTGCTCCTAAAGCCTTGATTTGACAGCAGCCTCTAGCGTGCTGTGGGCCAGCAGATCTGCATAGCAACAGACCCGCCAGTCTTCCTGCAGAGAGTTAAAGGAATTTTGAAGAAAATGAGCGAGCCAAAAATTTGCCATTCTCTTCTGTGGCAATTCCCTGCATTCAAAGTGTCCCTCATTTCTGGCAAAGGTGGACAGTGGACTGGGGAGGAAAGCAACACAAGTTTTATTGTTTTTCCAATGCTTGGGACTGCTGATGTTAGGTGCTTTAAGTGTAGGTTTTTGAGAGAAGAGATGTAGGTGAGGGAGAAGCATCACTGTTAAGTTAACTGGAGGGATAGTACTTTGGCCTCTTGGAACATAGAGCAGGCTGAGGAAAAGGAAGAAGATTAAAAGAAAGAAAATCTTCTTAATCTGAGTGATGTCAGTTTGTCATTGTCAGTTCAGTAGTTCTGTAGCTGCAAGCCTCCTGCTGCCTGCTGTGCAAGGAGCAGATCATTAATTAAAAAGCATGGCAGAGTGCAGCATACTTTGGGCTTTGAGGTGCTGACAAACTAATACTGCCCAGCATAACTGCAGAGAGCATGTCCAGCATGAGGTACGGTTCTAAGAACTAAAAAACGTTATCCAGTGTCATCCTTGAAGACTACATGTGGCATACATGCTAAAACCTAAAACTTCCTTGCTCTCTGCCTCTCTAGCAGCCTCATACATGAATCCAGCTTCTCCTTAGTGTGAGCTCCAGGGCAAGAATCTGTGTAATACAGGGGTTGTGAGAGCTTTGGGGTTCCCTAGGCCACCTGGCTGTGCAGCAGTCCTGTGCCTTTTGACCTAAGAAGCACTACAGCACCTGGGTAATGATGCTGGGCATGGCAAAGGGTAGGACCAGGTGTGCTGCTAAGGTGTATAAATCCCTGGCAAGACTGAGTGCCTGTTCTGAGATGCAGAGATGTGGGTCAGAGAGCGTAGGACTGAGTTAGGTAAGAGAATGTGAGAACACACTCTCTATATGGCTGCTAAACAAGGAGCAGGAAAGGATTTCACCGGTTTTGGCTTGAGGGATTAAGCAAGAAGTGATGGATCAGATAGAAAAGAATCTGGTTTGACTGTGGTATAATTTGTACAATATACTTTCAGCTTGCAATTTATCCCAGACCAGATTGTGAATGTTCAGTAGTGTTTACAAGCATCTGATCATCAATGCCCAGAGCACTGACACTTTTCCTGCTCTCATTTGTCATACACACTTGCAGATTTAATACTTTTATTTTGGAGGATACAGCACTTCACTGTCCTGTGAAACAATGCATCTCTTCTGCCGTTCTCATGGAGATGTGATACAGTGTTATCACTTCCTAGTGAGGGACTGGTGAATCATTTTGTTGGTGTTCACGAATCTCTTCTTTGCTAATAGTTTCTGCACTGGTCTTAATACAATTTTCAAAAGCAAAATCATAATGTCAGGGATTTTTTTTTATACTTTTTGTTAAAAAGACAGTACTGCTGTTATTTGTTGCATACCATACTGAACCCAAGCTCTCAGCATGCTGCTGAAATGCTCTCCCAAATATATTTGTGTAGCTTAAGCTATTGACACCTATCCAGTCAATCCCTCTCCAGTAGTAGGAAGCTTGCTCACAAAAGAGTGGGAGACAGAGGACACATATTTGTCTCGCAGGCTCAGGTGGGTAGTCTGATAATTTAAAGTTTAAAGGTCTCCTGTGGATCTGGTAACCTTTTGTATGGCAGCAGAAGCACTGAACTATTATGGCTGGGCTTGTGAAGACTCTTCTACTAGTTGGGAGCCACTGGCATTTTATTGTCTGCCTAGGAGGTGTGACTGGTTGTTCATCTCCATCAGCTTTGCACCTCAAGTGCAAAGAAGGTGTAAAGAAGGCAGAAATCAGAAGTTAGTAGGTCCCTCAGAATTGCCTTGTCCTGGGGAGGAGAGATGGCAGGCTGTGTTGTAGTGAGGCAATGTGCAAGACCTTTGACATCTTATGGTGAGGGCCTTTTCATGGGGAAAAAGGAGTTGCTTGTTGTAAGATATGAGGTTATAATTGTTAAAGTTATTAAGGCTCATATTTACCAAAAAGCCCTGTAGGAAGGCACAGCTGCAGACTGAACAGTTGGAGGTGACTTGGAAGGTGAGAGATACAACTCGTGGAGAGAGCACTGCAGCTGAGCCAGCCAATGGGTGCTCTTCTTCTGTTATGTTTTGGTTTTGTCTGGTTGAGATTAAAGGTGTAAAAGGGGGGGTAACTTCTACAATAAAGTGATTCTCTTCACATGCATGAGGGGGTCCGTGCCTTTGTTCCCCATTGCTACAGCTTGTGGTGTGAATATGATCCTGAACGTAAGGGCACTTACTCTTTACTACTATTTTTTATTACTAGGTTTATTCTTGGCCAAGCCTGAAGCTTCTTGAGTTGTCTTTAAGATAGCGCTAATCTTCTGGCAACTGCCGAGTCAGATAATTGCACAGAAGCACAAAAGTGCCTTTGCACATTTCCCTGTTTGATGGGCCAAGCGTCCCCCTGTCACACGGATACCGCCTGTTTCTCCAAGCGAGCACACAGCCTGCTCCGGCAAGCCCACTGGAGGGTGTTTCTGCGTTATTTGTACTGCCCATTGCGCCTTTCCTTTTCTCTCTGATACATCGCACATTGCCAGCTGGTATTTGTAACATGTTCCATAGAATTCTAAAATGAAACTTTTTGGGAGGAGGTCAGCGTGCTGTGCGGGACGCATCCTGTGTGTGGGCTGCATCTGACAGATTCCTGTCGCTGTTATCCAACAGGCTTGTCAGAAACGACAGCACCTGCCCTAACACAGCCATACCAGCCAAAGAGGGAAGTGTTAATAGTATTGTTTGCCCCTGTGTGCTCATATTTGTAGTCTCTCTGCAGTAGGAGAGATGCAGTGTAAATATCTGGATGGATAGTTACATGTTTTGGATTAATGGTATCAGGCACCATTCAGTTCTGAGCAGTCATTGTACAATTATTGCAATAGAGGACAGCACAGAAGGTTGCTTAAGAGTTTTTCACTTATCGGTGACTTTCCTACCCACAGACAGGTAAAGAGGTGACCTGTCTAGAAGTTTNAGTAGTAGGAAGCTTGCTCACAAAAGAGTGGGAGACAGAGGACACATATTTGTCTCGCAGGCTCAGGTGGGTAGTCTGATAATTTAAAGTTTAAAGGTCTCCTGTGGATCTGGTAACCTTTTGTATGGCAGCAGAAGCACTGAACTATTATGGCTGGGCTTGTGAAGACTCTTCTACTAGTTGGGAGCCACTGGCATTTTATTGTCTGCCTAGGAGGTGTGACTGGTTGTTCATCTCCATCAGCTTTGCACCTCAAGTGCAAAGAAGGTGTAAAGAAGGCAGAAATCAGAAGTTAGTAGGTCCCTCAGA
The DNA here is from genome assembly GCA_013400675.1 of Oxylabes madagascariensis. Classification (NCBI taxonomy): domain Eukaryota; kingdom Metazoa; phylum Chordata; class Aves; order Passeriformes; family Timaliidae; genus Oxylabes; species Oxylabes madagascariensis. Next base: position 100,654 of record VYZR01038833.1, on the reverse strand, counting down.
ATTGCCTTGTCCTGGGGAGGAGAGATGGCAGGCTGTGTTGTAGTGAGGCAATGTGCAAGACCTTTGACATCTTATGGTGAGGGCCTTTTCATGGGGAAAAAGGAGTTGCTTGTTGTAANTTGTCATTCTGGAAATAGTGCCAAAGATCAGATCTTCCTGATCTATTGCTGGGAAGATCTGTTCTCACACTTATGCCTACATGCTAGAGATTTTTCTGTTGCATTTCTTCTTCGTGATGGATGAAATCACTTTTTTGTATCATTATGTAAGGTTGTTTGACTCCTTCTGCCTGTGTTGCAGCTGTTTGTGCATTTGATATACGTTATTAACACACTATAGCAGTGCCCAATAGGGGTTCTCAAAACAGCCATTGCTTCACTGTCTCTCTAAGCTNCCCTGTAGGAAGGCACAGCTGCAGACTGAACAGTTGGAGGTGACTTGGAAGGTGAGAGATACAACTCGTGGAGAGAGCACTGCAGCTGAGCCAGCCAATGGGTGCTCTTCTTCTGTTATGTTTTGGTTTTGTCTGGTTGAGATTAAAGGTGTAAAAGGGGGGGTAACTTCTACAATAAAGTGATTCTCTTCACATGCATGAGGGGGTCCGTGCCTTTGTTCCCCATTGCTACAGCTTGTGGTGTGAATATGATCCTGAACGTAAGGGCACTTACTCTTTACTACTATTTTTTATTACTAGGTTTATTCTTGGCCAAGCCTGAAGCTTCTTGAGTTGTCTTTAAGATAGCGCTAATCTTCTGGCAACTGCCGAGTCAGATAATTGCACAGAAGCACAAAAGTGCCTTTGCACATTTCCCTGTTTGATGGGCCAAGCGTCCCCCTGTCACACGGATACCGCCTGTTTCTCCAAGCGAGCACACAGCCTGCTCCGGCAAGCCCACTGGAGGGTGTTTCTGCGTTATTTGTACTGCCCATTGCGCCTTTCCTTTTCTCTCTGATACATCGCACATTGCCAGCTGGTATTTGTAACATGTTCCATAGAATTCTAAAATGAAACTTTTTGGGAGGAGGTCAGCGTGCTGTGCGGGACGCATCCTGTGTGTGGGCTGCATCTGACAGATTCCTGTCGCTGTTATCNTCTCTCTAAGCTTGTCTGCATTCCAAGCCCCTTAATTTTCCATGTGGTCCACTGTTAGCCTCCCATTACAAATTATGTGATCTCTTAACTCACAGCCTAATTTTTTTTGCTATATTCAGTGGAACTACTGACCACTGAGTTTAGCAGATCCAGGTTGGTGTTTTACCTGCGAGAATTTCTGCTTTCTGGTTGCATGATTTCTGCTTATTTTAAGAGTTTTGCAAGGCTTTTTGGTTCCCTGCTGCCTTGATTTCAAATGTGTGACCTTGAAATCAGTTGATTTGAACATGACTTTTATTTTCATTTGCAGTCCCTAGAGGATTTTACTTGCAGAATTGTCTTGTAACTGTGCTGAATTGAGAGCCAGAGCCCAGCTGAAATTCCTTTACTATATGCACTTCATCTAGTCCTTGAATGCCTTATCCCCTTAGTTGATAC
>VYZR01038833.1:43740-79731 GCA_013400675.1 Oxylabes madagascariensis | reverse complement strand
GACTTGCTGTCCTTTTTTGCAGGTGGTGACCACAAGGCCAATCTCTCTGCAAAGCCCTGACTTGCTGGTGATAGCCACATAACTTCATGGCCATCACGGGTTTCTTCCAGACTACCTTGTCCTTGCTACCTGGATGATTTTTGCTCATGAAGCAGGGTCTGATTTGCAAATTAAAAACTTTCAATAATTATCTGTATTTTATATTGAGTTACAGAAGTACTGATCTAGTTGGATCAGTAACTAACTTGCATGGATTTGCAGCCAGCTCAGCAGCTGCTTCATGAACCATCCTTCAGGAGGGGAGCATCACAAAGATGGGTGAGTTGGATGCTGAGGAGTGGGAATCGGTCTAGTCATCCCGAGAGAAATCCTCCCCATTTGTGAGTCAAAGTCTGCTGTCTCTTGCTTGAGATGAAGGGAATCTCCCAAGGGCAGCTAATCTTGCACGATCTCATCACTTGAGATCAAACATCATGATATTGGGTCATTAGACACTTCTAAAAGTGCATGCAAACCTCATTCAAATTCCCATATAGCTCTAGCCAAAACACAAGCCAAATCATGATCCAAATAACCTCCTCCTCAGCCCACCTTCATTGCCGTTCTCTTTCTGTGGCAAACGCAGCATAGAAAAGATGCCTGAATGCTTAATTCAGAAATTTACTGTTTAAGGCATTACTTGTATGAACACCAGCGTAACACATAGAATACCAATGCCCTAAATTTAGTAGTTTAGTCTGAGTCATTTTCACTATGTGGGAGGGCTGTGAAGACACTCCACGGAGTGGAGAAACTTGCTGGTGGTGTCTGTCCAATGAGATTTTTTTTTTAAAAGTCAGAACACAGCAGAACTACCGATATGTTGTGAGTAAAATGCAGTTTAGTTGCAGGCTCCAGCACAGGAGAGGGGCGGTGTTGCTCTCCACCCACTTCAAAAGCTGAAGTCAGGTTGACTGATATGCATCTCTGACACTGAAATAGTACAGAATTTTTCATGACAGCAATGCACAGACAGAGGTAAACACTCTGGCTGCGCGATTTGGAGGGACATGGTGTGGTGTAATCCCCAGATTTGTCTGTGCAATTACATCTTATTTTCAGATTTCCTAGTGATAGCAGCTCAGTTGGTACAATCCTATATGTAACCAAGCAGCAGGCAAAAATTATCCCTGGTTTCATTCACCGAGGGGTGAAATGTTGTCCCACTGAAGACCGGGTGACTTTTGCCACATAAGTCATCCAGCACGGCTAGAGGTACACACACAGTCTTTGAAATAGATTAGTCATTAGGTGTGGATGTGAAAAAGGCATTTAGACTTGGTGTTCTGAACTGGTGACACCTTCCTGCCAGTCTGGGTTTTATTCTTGCTCCATTAGCCTTTCTGCATGAATGCAGCTGATTTGAAGTTGATACGAATTTAGCAATTCCATTTTGGAGATTCTTCCTGGGATTCCCTGTGGAATGAAACTGCTCCTCTCCTCCAATGAAAACCTAACTTCAGTACCTTATTTGAGTCAGAACTGATAATGTTTTTATTCTGAAAAAAAGTTAGTTCTAGCTCAACCCCAGCTCTCTGTGTTGAGAGATGAAGCAAGCAGAGATGAAGGATGTTTTCATGCACTGTGTCCTGTCTGATATCAGCCATGGCAGATATGTAAACATACTCAGGCTTGACCCTATACCCTGATTGTCATGAGTGGTGCCACAGAGGTCAGGGGCTCTGCTCTCACAGACTGGAGGATTGGTTGTGATGTGTTTAATGCCAGTGAGATGAACACTGTTCCTAGAGAAACTCCAGTAAAATCAAAAGCTTGTTAATAAGAAAAGTAGTTAGCTGCTATCCTAAACAAAGCAAAATGCCAAACAAAAACCTGTTCTGCTGTTTGTTCCCATGCTGGCATTTAGCTGCCAGGAAAGACCAGTCTTATAAATGTGAAATCATATCCATGGCAACATGCAACATGCCAGCCATGTTTAACTTTGCAGCATGTTAAAAGGTACATTTAAAAAAATGTATTTTACTGTTAAGAACAGCAATTACGACTTTTAAGTCAGCTATTTTAACTCAGTCAGCCTGAGAATGTTGAGTGGTGAGGGTAAGGGCCAGAGGCACAGCTTGTTCCTCAGAGCACTTGTTGCTAGACACTCCCAGAAGGTATTATTGCTTAAATACAGCTTGTGTTTTCTTTACCCAGATTCCTTTAGCGAGGAAGATATGACAGGTTGTGATATCGGACCGCAGTGAAGTTCCACTGGTGCTATTGTACCCTTCATGAGTGAGCAGTGCTGGGCTGTGCAGCTGGCAGCCTCGTGCCCTTTTTGGGTAAGTACTGGATTCAAGGAGCCTGCTTTGGGGTATGGCATCCTGGGATTATAAGCACCCTACTCAGGTGCTGTTTAGTGACTCCTGCATCATGCTAAAAAGCAGCTATTGCTCACAGAGTAGGAGACCAGCTGAAGTAGAGAGTAAACTGAATTAGTATCTGGGCTTGAAAATGTATTGGGAAAAGTAACAGAAAGATCCCAACTTGGAGCAAAAGCTGAAGCTGAAAACTGCAGATGGTTTTCTTGTCTGTACGATAATGTCAAACCCAAAAAAAGGGAGTTTTCACACTCTGTTGTCTGTTTAGCACAAAGTGAAAATTATGTACTGGAAAATGGAGCCCCGTGTCTGGAGAAAGCAGCTCTGACTGTGCCTATACAATACCACACAGGGCTCTGTGGAAGTTGGGCTTGACTGCTTTTGCAGAGGTCTCTGAAGCCTTGAGCTCTGAAGCCGTGTTTGCTGTGAAGGGAGGGAAAAAGAGCAATGGGATGTGTCCTCAGTAGTTTTTGTCTATTAGCAGCTGCATGGTAATGGCATTCAGAGTGAATTGTGCTAGGAATCTCTTCTAAAAACCAGAAGTTTCATCTCTAAGGGCAGCAGAACAGCCCGTGCTGGTTATGAGGGCAGTGCCAGAGGTCACAATGGCTACAGCTGGATTTCACAAGGCATGGTGGAAAAAAAAAACCAGGCTGTTCCAGTAGCTACCGTCGTATGTGTCTTGAAGCAAAAGGGCTGGTAGATGCAGTGACCTGAGTGTCTGGCTCTGAAAAGACAGCATCATCTTGGAAGAACACACAAATATTTGCTGTCTTCTGTAGCTGTTCATCATGGTTCTGGTTTCTCTCTTCTCTTTTTTAGCTGTGGAGAAGTGAGGCAAAGATGATACAAGGTGCACTTCATATAGAAATTTAACAGCATATATATTAACATCTATCTCTCTTTATAGAAAAATGAAGGTCATGCGTCAGTACAACCTGTCCCCTCACTTTTTAGGAGAGCCTCAGACCTGTGTGTAGCTGGACAAAGAGGGTTGGACTGTGCTGTACCTTTCCGCTTTTGTAAAGTTAGATGTATTTGTAAAGACATAGATGGTATGTTCCAGCAGAAGGAATGATTTGACACTGTACCTCAGTTACTGGAGGTTCTGTGTTCAGTCTGGGGAGAAGTGTCTGAGATGCCTTGCTACTAAGCTGTCTGCATGCTGGTGTAAGGGGTGAGAGGTGAAGCACCAGGTACCAGAATAGCATCCTGGGGGCCTGAATCCACAGTAACTCTTTACCTGGGACTTCAGTGAGAGTCGCCTGTGCCATAGTCTTTTGAAATACTTTATATTCAGGAGCCTAAAATGAGAGCCTAGGAGCCTGAAGTATCTATTTTTGACAAGAAAATTACTTTTGTTTGTGGGAAGTTTCCTGGAAGGACTTCAGGAGTTACTCTGCAGTGAACTTTGGATTCTGCCTTGTGTGGTGGCATCCCTTGTGGAATATGTGTTGCTCAGTCTGTAGAGTTTTCAATACAAGGCATATTGCTATATCAGCCCTGTGGGTGCTTTGGCCTTTGCTCTGGATGTTAGCTCTAGTCATGCAACTCTTTTGCAGGGTGTTAGTATCTTTAGATCTCTCTGCTGGGTTCTTCCTGCTTTCATGCTGAAGAGTGTGTGGGAGAAGGTGGCCAGGAGTATGGTGTTGGAGCGACCTTTTACTGCCGGAGGCACAGTGGTGGTGTGTGCTGCCAACACACCCTGGCAGTGCATGCACCTATTTCAGCCAAGCTGTGCCTTCTACTGCTCTACTGCTCAATCCTGTGGGAGCAGGAGAGAAATGGTACTTGCAGGAGCCTGGGTTGGGGGACCATGGGGTGTGTGACGGCTGTGCAGGTGGACACCCCAAGCGGGGGTGCCACGTGAGCCGTGGGTTTTACCCCTCTCACTCTAGTGTGCATAGCCACGCCTGCTCAAGTCAGTTGTGCCCATGTAGCTGGGGTGTCTTCTGCTGCTGTCACTTCTTGGGGAAACCTCCTTTACCAGCTCTTTCAGCACTGGCTAGAACTGTGGCACCCATTGGGACACACAGGGACTCAGAGACCCCATTAACTCAAGGACTTTCCTCTAATCTTAGCAGACCTCAGGGAAGAGCTCCCGCACTTGGATCCTGATCTCAGACCAAATGCCTCTGTCAGGTATCTTTGAGAATTTTCCTCATTTCATCATTAAGTGCCCACAGGTGGTCTCTTCTTTTGAAGAGACAACAGGACCCACTGAAAGGCTATTTTTCCATGAGGGTAACTTCAGCATACTGGTGACAGCTATGGTGGGTGTCTACTGAACCAAGAGTGTTAAAGTGCCAACATCTAAAATGACCTTTAGGCTGTTTACTCAAAGCAGTAACAGACTCGCCCCCGTCTTCCTGATAAGGCCATCACTTATCAAGAAATAAGAAGAGCAAGTGGCTAGATATGGAAATCATTGTGGGAGTGCCTAATTGAAAACATACAGAAGTAATGCTATACACCAGTAACCTTTACCTCTTCTGTGGAATATGTATAGAAACCAGGAGAATTACCGGGTATTGGAAAAAAGTCCATTCCAACACAAATAGAAAACCATTTCTTGGAGAGACAGATGTGTATAATTTAACTCAAGTGTCTCCTCATGCTCCATGATTCTGTTTCCTAGATATGTAGTAAAGTATCAGAAATCAACAATTTTCACCTCACTTAAGTGAAACATTTTAGAAGAGGAGTCTAAAGTAAGCCAAGATATTAAGTAGACACTAAAAATTCAGTAAGGTCTTAATTTAACAGCTAGATACGTAGAAAGCTAAGTACCAAATAGAAGCCAATGAGTTGGTTTCCACTCTAATTTAGGAAATCAAGTTCTTTCTTACAAAAAAGTTTCTGTATAATCATAAGACAAAAATATACTTCAATATATGCTTTAGAAAGTATTTGTATTTTGATGGTTTTACCTCCTTAAGCTATATTGTAGCATTTCACCATCTCAAACTAAGCTTAGTTTTAGCTGATGTTCACCTGATTTTGTTGTTTTTTCTTTTAATTAATTTTTATTATTTAATTTATATTAATTTTTATTTGGGATCAGAATAGCAGCACCATCTAATCCCAGTTTTGTATTTGCTAGAGAATAGTGAGACTGGCTAGCATGAGGGTTTTCATCCTGGAAGGTTTTAGTAAGATCCCTCCCTGCTTGGTATATACGTCACATAAGTACTGAAACTGAAAGCTTTAGATGTGATACAACACCTAGTAATAAACTGTTTCAACTTTTTTTTTTTTTTTTTTTAAGGGGAAAGAAATACCATCTTTTGGCAGTGTTTCCTCTCAAACCTCAGAGACTTGCTGATCTGCTGGGTAGATCTGTGCTGTGGTTGCAAAGTATCAAGACAGAACTAAGGATTTTTATATCTACTCTTCCCACCCAGCAGTCACAGCTCCTTCCCCCTTCCCTGTCTGTCGGGAAGTTTCTGAAGGCGTTGGGGAGACAGGAAGGGAAGGGACACAGAACTGACCATTGGACAGATAAATGGAGAACAGTGCCAACAACTGAGCCTCATTTCTTTAGAAGTACAGCCTGAAAATGCCTTGATGATTAGAATGGATTGTGAATATTGCAGGGTTTTTTGGGGAGGAGTGGAGGGGGGGAAAGCAAGGTAGAAGCAACTAGTTTCATGTCAGATTAAAGAATTTGCAGGTGTTCAGGGCAAATGGTCCATTCTTTTCCTTAAACTCTGAGCTTCTTTTAATGAGAATGATGGTTTTCTGGGTTTTTTGTGCTGTTGTGATACATCATGGAAACACTTGACAATGACACATGTTGGACATGGAGCCCAGTTGCAGCTAATGGGCCATGAGGGATAATGACATCCAAACCAGAATTCCAGTTAAGTCACTAGGATGTTCAATTTCTTATCAAATTTTGGAGTTTTCTTTGCAATTTTCTATGCAAAGCAGGCACTTGGAGTGGAAAAGGTCATTTTGATAAAAATCCAACTTTTCACTAAAATCAGTTTTCTTCAGCACCCTGTCCCAAAATCTGTTATGTTCACAGTGTTCCAGAACAGCCTTGCCATCTGTCAGAAGCATTTTTAGGTAACAAATTATTCAACCTAACTGTACCCTGTCTTTACCACACCAGTTGTGTTGTCTTTGAACTTCCTTGGGATAGATAAGCCTGAGGCTCACCAAAGGCAGCAGGAATCTCCAGACACTGAAGAGGAGTCTCTAGAGCCAGGAAATAGAAATGTCCTGAGGATGTGGGTGTTTCTGAAGCACCAGCCATCTCCTGAGTAGGGATGTCTTTACCTACTACTGCAGAAAGCAAGTGTGTTCCAGCACGGAGGTAGTGCTGTTCCAGAAAGGAGTGTATGTCTTGCTCTCCCTTTAAAATGGATCTTCTTTTGCATATTTTGTATTCTGGTAGGAGGTGGGAGGTCACACTCAGACTCTTCCTGACAAGATCCAAATTCATATTATCCACCCCCAGTTACTGCCTAAAACATATGAAAAGTTCTCAGATAAAGGATTTTTTCTCTTTCAGCCATGTGTCCCGATCACTAGGCTGAGGATTCAGCCCTCTTAGGATCAAAGCCTGAATTTTTGTTTAGAAGGGAGTCCCCCTATCCAAAACTCTGTGGTTAAGGTATTTCTTGAGGAGGTGAGAGACAAGGGTTTGAACTGATGAATACATATCTCATGCTTCTTTTCAAGAGCATACTAATTACTAGACTGTGATATGAGAAGCAGACGGGGTTGCCACTATCAAATTGGTTACTTGGCCTGGGTTTCAAAAGCAAGTGGCCCCAGCCAAGTTTGAAGGGCCGGCAGCGCTGGGTCAGTGTGCTCACAGCTGTGCTGCCTCCAGCGAGGGCTCTCGGGGCTTGGCTCCCCCACTGGAAATGGGTTCTGTCAGCTGGCCCAGGCTGGGGAATATCCGGGGCAGCCGGGCTCTTATGGGAAGCACTTAAAGGACACAGATGGCTCTGGTGGGGGGCAGAGGAGAAGCCTTCTCTAGCCACAGCTTGGGAATTCACTTTCTCCAAATGCTGAGCTGTACAAGCAACGTGTCACTATGAGAGCTGTTGAATGTTTTGTCGTGAGACCACTAACGAACTTGATAGCCACCACACTCACCAGTTGGTGGAACAGATTTACCCATCGTTTCTGAGTTTAAGTGAATGGGGCTTGTGGTTAAAGTTTTGGGGTGTTTTGTTTTTGATTTTGATTTTTTTTTTTTAATACACTTCAGTCTCTTGCTGGACTGGAACTTTTAACAGTGTTATTTTGTCTCCTCAAGTTTCCTTCAAGATAAGGTTTTCTTGTATTCTGAAATGATGTGGCAGAAGGCAAAAAATAATCTTGTGACTCATTAGGAAATAAACAGAGGCATAATTGCCATCTGTGTTGCAGTCCATTTAATCTTTTCTCTCTCCAGTCATGGAAAAAAGTTCATAAAAAAAAAGTTGAGGTCTGGTTTTGTGATATTTTTGAGAGAAGCTAGCATAAAAAAATTACAGAAAAGAAAGGAAAAAAAAGCCCCAATACGGGCACTATACATTATCTTAGACAAAATGGATTAAATTTCTGACACCCTACTCATCAAATTCTGACCTTGATTTGACCCCATTGGCTTTTTACTGTTTGATGTTCTCAAACTATTTGGTGCCACTTTTCTTTAGTAGTGCAGTTAATTTTGAGTGTTAGATAGAGATCAATAGTCATAGCTTGAAATTGGCACTTTTGGGCGAAAAATATGTTGTGTGGCAGTAACATAGATTTGATAGTAGTTCAGTTAAGAAAATGGTGTACTCTTTCATTATTGTTTTCAATGACAGTATCCAGAGTGTTTCTTCATTCTCCTAGCAAGCTTCTGACAGTCTCTTGTAATATCTTATCTATCAAAGAGTTTTCATTCCTCTCCTTTCATGCTTGGCTTCTGGAGTGGAACTTTATTTAAAAGGTCCCTGAAATTAGAAAGAATGACCATGGCACTTCTGCTATCAGTAAGAAATAAACCCCCTTGCTTCTAGACTTGTGTCTGGCCTCCTGCTTGCCCACATTGAAATCTCATTTACTGCACTGGCTGTATGGTGAAAGCTTGACTGTCAGGAGGAAGTAAGTGGCCTGTTGGATGAAATTTAATCTTGGATAAAATAAATCACAGGTAGGTGGGTTTTGCATACTGCGTTCCCCACCTTTGTCCGTGTGAAAGTGCCCTGAGCCTTGCCTTCAGCCCATTGCTGCAGTGAGAGTTGGGCCTCCATTCAAGGGGTGTTTTTTCCTCAACTGCAGCTTGGAGTATCTGCCTCTGGAGTATACAGCTGCTCTGGAGTGCTGGGATGGGGTCCAGGCAGTCTCTAGAGGACAGGATTTGCCAGGACTGTGCTCCTTCTGTGGGGTCCCACTCTGAAACACTTGGTACTGTTTAGGTGCAATGAAGCTCTTCTTCAGGCTTCCGTCAATGCAGGTACTGAACATTTTGGGGAGTTTTCAGCGTGCCACTAAAATCTGGCCTCTGGTGCAGGTGTGTCCTTCTTCCAGTATAACTTTGGATATCCTGACTAGTGTAATCCAAATTTGACACATGGTTGAAAATATCTTTTTGACCAAATTATATTAAATTATATATGTGGGGAGGGGAAGAAAACACAGATGGGCCGAGGAGAGGCTGTAGAGAGAGATGTCATGACAGTATCAGGTGCAGGGAAATGTTAACCATGGCTTGTACCTTCTTCATACCAAAGAAGAGTCCAACCTTTGGGCACAGATGAATAAGGAACCTGGCTGCAGCATTCTTCTGCTCCTGGAATTATTTTGTTAATTTTGACATATTTCCTCGGAAAATTGTGAGCACCTCTGTTTCAACAACTACTTGAAAAGCATTCCCATAAGTGCCCCCAAATCTTGATGAAGTAATTTGTCAGGTGCCTTTTGAAGAGCTTTTTTAAATGCCAAGCACTAACAATTTCAAATCAGCAAACTCCTTAGTTTCTTCTAGGCTGCTTATTTGAGAACCAAGTGCCAAGCAGTTTTACACAAATAATTTTTTACTACTTGGAAGCCAAGATGCCCAGTTTAAAACCATCTCAACTCCTATTGACTGTTCTCGCAGTCCTGATACCTGACCGTGTTGGGGAAGAGAGTGATAATATGCAGAACAGTGGTTTGGATGGTATGCAGAATATTTGGGTTGGGTAAATAATTGATAATCCAAGAAAATCAACAGGTCACTGTCCATTTGGAGTCACTGAAGGTCTACTCCATGCTACTAGCAATAAGGTCTGTTTGGATCAAAAGCGCATAGCGAGGCTTCCAAAAGGCAGGATTGTCTTACTTTGTTAAGAAACCTGTGGTGTGTCATTATCAGCCTTTCCTAGCCTGCATTCAGAAGTTACACAGAGTCTGAATGCAAATACAGGCTGCAGGGAACGTAGAAGGGCAACCAGGGCCTGTTTCCAAAGGATTCCTGCATCCGGAGTAGGCACCTCAATAGAGATGGCTCTGAATAGAAGCAGTTGTGGTAGGTGTACCATGCTGCTTTTCATGAAGAAGTGGGGACTCCTCTCCCAGGGACGGGCTTCTGCAAGTGGTTATATTTTCCTTTCTGTTTTCTTTAGAATTCAGTCTCTGGAAAGTGTGTGCAGATAAAATGTGGACGAAAGATTTCTCCATGACTTTCTGGCTGTTTAGCAGAGGAGCGATGGTAGTGATGGATGAAGACTGCTGAGAAGGGATATTGTAGGTACCTCTTTACTTGACAGCACCTCTGAGGCCTGTGGATATGACATGGAGTTAGACCTTGTACTAAGGCGCTTCACACTTTTGATCTCTGACTCAAGCCTGGAAATGCTTTGTGTGCTGGATTCCTGACATGTATCATATCCTGAAGGCAATTGCATATAGCATGCTTCTTCATAGGCCCGTGTTCTTCCACTCATAAGCCCCAGCCTGCTGTCAGGAGGGCTTGGAGATGTACCAAAGCAAGACTCTCCTCTTGTGTGACCTGGGTTTAATTGCAGCTGTTTGAGGAGATTTTCCCTGAGGAGCACACAGCAAGTGTGCCGCGATATCGACCTCTCAGATATGTGGCTGGAATTCAAACATCATCTTGTAGACAGAAGCCCATGGGTGCACATCTACATGAGGGCTGAAAATTTCAATTCCTTTCAAGGGTGTGTCTTTGTGACAGTGTCTATCTATAATCAATAAGCTCATGATAAATCACAAATTCCTCTCCTGGAGACCAAGCATCAGTGGTGCTGAGTGCCAGCAGTTCCCATTAGCTTCAATAGCCACTGCAGGTGCTGAGCATCCTGGTTACATCTGCTCACCTCCCAGGGCGCCACACTGTCCAATTGCCTTTGGGAATATGTGCTGTTCTCATTGGCTGGGATTTTTTACTGATAGAATAGTTACCACACTGCTTTAAGTCCCATGTCAAACCAGGAGCAGAGATTTAGTGAAAACAAACCTTTAATAAAACTTTGACTACAGTTTTCACCATCCTCCAAAAGATTTTAGGTAGGCCAGCTTCTCACATATCTTCTGTGACTCATCTGCAACCCTGAGCAGCTGCCTTCCTTCCCAGGTTCAGTTTTAAACCTGAAAGAAGGCTCAGCCTTGCCTTCCAACAGCCATTGAGTGTGTTTTGAAAAGCAGTGCCACTGTAGCTGCTCCTGCTCCTCTCGTTTATACTTTTCCTGACTGATACGTTTCAGTGCCTAAGGGCACTGGAAGTGCACTTGTGAATTTTTCTAGAGCAGCTCCAAAGCTGTGCCAGTGGATTTTTCTAGTTTATAGCATCAGCTATTCAGACAGGTGTGTAACAACTTGATTGACTATACTTTTAGGTGATGCCCTTGATTACTAAAGCAACACATGCACTTACAGGTAAGATATGCTTAAAAATGTCTTGCTCAGGAGTGGAGCCCTTAATCTGCTCTGCATCCTGCAGTTCACCAGGAAGGCTGGATGCTCTGTGGGAGCAGAAGCAAATTCCAGAGCACTGAAGAGGTGAACTGAAGAGAGTAATCATTGGAAGACTTGACATATGAGATTTGATCACCTTTGCTGAATTCTGGAGATTCTTCAGGGCTGGGATCTTGAGAAATTCCTGGCATGCTGCTAGTTACATAAAATTGATATTAATAGTGAATTGTTTTTAGAAGGAAAGCTGGCATATTGTAAAAATATCAAATGATAAAGCTATAGTAGTTGATATACAGAATGTGCATTTGCAGCCTGGATTGTTACGTGCTTCTAGGTTTGCCAGAAATTTTAGGTACAACTTTTAATGTAGGCAAAATACCCAACAATATTTAAGTAAATTATTTGGAACGAGAATTGCAAAATCAAAATAAATGGCTTATTTGCTTTATTACCAGGGACTCCACATGTGCTGCAGTTGGACTGGTTTGTTAGAGCCAGATGTAAAAATGCTGCCTTCAGATAACTCCATCCCTTGCACTGTCTTAGTGTGATATCTTCTGTGTATACCCCTGTTGCTGTGGCATGGTTGCAGTCTTTGCCTGACTGTCAGGAGGGAGTGCCTGAGTTTGGGGACCTGGAAAGAAGCATTTTTGTGGGCACCCAACTGGTATGTGGGGCATGAGTAAGCACAGCTAAGCAGCTTTATAGATTGAGAGCAGGATTCTGGGAAGCTCAATGGTGCCTGTGCTGTTTTGGCTCAGCTCTTTTGGTCTGTGGCTGAGTTTTTTTGAATTGTGGTTATAGCCATGTTGAACAATGGATTGCAATAACATCCTGGGGCTGATTGTAGCAATGGCATAAAAGAATGGATTGTGATTAGTGAAGGAAATACTGGACTTCAGTGTTTTTAGGAGTAATAAAATGTCTGCTCTGCAATATGTTTAGCAATACATACAGAAACAATCTCTGGGGTTGCGTAGTGTTTTTCTAAGCTTTTATTAGGTTGTTTAAGGTAAAATCTGGCCCATCTTGAATACAGTGGAAAACTGCCTTTGCCTCTTTTGGATCAGGATTCCTCCCTTATGTCTGTGCCTACTGTACTTGGTAAATCACCAGAACCCCATCACAGCTAACTAGGAAAGCAGAGAGCATCTGAGCTGTACTTTCAAAATTCAGTGCAGTGCCCCCAGGTAGTGCTCAGGGGCAGATGTTGTACCTGGGCACTCTCATTACTTGTCTCCATGCTGAGGGTCTTCTGAGCAAAGAGGTGGGAAGAGCCCAGCAGGAAACATGGCTGCTTGAAAACAAGGCTTAGAGATGGCAAGGGACTGATGGCAAAGCAGGGGCACAGCTGGGGAGAGACCCTGTTGGCCTGACTGCCTCTGGTGGCATAGCAGTCTGTGTGTGTGCCAGGAATTCAGATAGGATCACAACTAAGTAAAGTTACATTGCATTAAATGCATCCCAGAAGGAAGCAGCTTCTACTCCAAAATCCTGACTAACTAACTAACTAACGAGGAAAAAAAACCTCTCGATTGCCCAGCAGTCTTGCTTATAATGGGCCTTAGTGCATGGATATTCTCCAAATGTAGGTGACAAATATTTGGAGTTTGTGAAATGGTGCCATACCTCATTTCTGAGCAATGCAAACCTGGACCAGTTTGGCCATGGGCACCTCTCCTCTCGTGCCTTACTTCTAAGTACAGAGATGATAGTGACTATTTGTACTTTAAATGCTGCTTTTCCTCTTTTGACCTCAGAACACTTTAAAAAGCTGAGCTACTGCTTCAGGTCAATTGTGGGCTCAGAATTTCTATACTGAATTTTAACCTAAAGAGCAGTTACAAAGCCCAGTTTATAAATCTCTCAGAGATCTTAGAGCAGTACTACTGATCTCCAAATGATAGCCTCTTGGATATTATTGCTGAAACTTTCTGGAAGTAGTGCAAACCAGGAGGGAACAATTAATCCTCAGAGTAACCCCATTTACTCTAGCAGTTTGGCCCTGAGGGAGTAGGAGCACTTGATGTCTGACAGCAGCCCCAAATGTCAGTATTTCTCCACTTGTTCATTTGCCTGCTTGCTGTGGTAGATTTCATGCCGTTATAAGCTGTTTATGTACAGCCTGATCAAAGTACTTAATGACAGGGTTAATTTCTACGTATAATGAGGAAGTCAAGACAGGAGACAGGTACTGTGTAATCGAATTTTTCATTTTGGAATTTGTTTCTCTTCATGTAGGGCTTAGCTTTGATTTTTATTACCATTAATGTCTGCATTTACTGTTCTTTCTAGTTTCTCGGATGATCTAAACCTACTGCAGAAATAGCGGAGGCACTGAATTGTTCCAACGGCTTCCATGGAAGTATGAGGATAAAGTAAAAGGAGTCTCTAACTTCTCTGCAACAAGACCTCAAAGTGCAGTTTGGTTTGGGGGACCAATAAAATTGGGCTTCTTGAACAGTCTACTGAGACATCTAATCCTCTTCTTCTGACTCAGTAGGTATAGGCACAGACATGGGTAGAAAGACAAAGACTGTTAAAATCTGGAAATCTTACAGTTTATGAAATGTGTCTTCAGCAAGACTTTGCAGACATAAATAAATCCCAAGAGCATCCCTTTGAAAGAGCTGATATTGAAAAGGAATGGTTCTCCTTTTTCAGAAGATGGAAATGGAGCATTAGATCTGCATTTGCCCTGCTTATTTTGGTTTTCATTTTTAAATGAAACCTTCTGAAATATTTCTGGACATTCAGAAATCTAGGCGTACAGAAGTGATGGAGGCCTTACAAAACACATTTTTTTGAGGTAGCCGACTTCAGGAATCAAGCTGGAAGCGGGGTTGAAATTAAACCTGGGCATACCCACACAACCCTGCATCCACTGTTTTTTTCTAGCACTCTGTATATTTCAGAAAAATAGGGATTTAAAAGTTCATGCCAAATTCTGTGGACCACTGTTATACAAGTTTCCTTATTGCTGAGGTAGAAATCCTTCTTTGTGAGGAAAGTGTGCACCTCTATTAGCACCACTGTGCAAGCTGTAGTTTGCAAATGCGGTGGGAGGCTTTGCTCATGCTAATTTGGGCTCAGTCATGCACCTCTTTTCCTCTTTTAAATGCAAATAGCAGCTGTGTCAGTCTCTGGGATGCCTGCTTGTTCCTTTAACGGAGAGATTCCAGTTCATACCTTCAACCAGTGCATTGAACCAGTGCATTTGTTCGTGGGCAGAGGTACAGCGCAGTGGGACAGCTGCTGACAAGGGAAGAGCTGTGACGGAGGTTGGAACAAGTTAATGAAATAGAGAAGTCTTGAAAGAAGACATGGAGCTTTTCTGGTATGTTTTCATTTATTAAAAAAAAAAAAAAAAGGTGTGGGAGTGGAGAAGAACAGAGATCTACACAAAACGATAATCCATAATCCTGCCCCCATAAAAAGGGATCTCTTGACTGCCAGAGAGATCCATTTCGTTCTTCTGACCCCAAGGGTTTCGGCAGCAGCCGTGAGGCTGGAGCACATCAGCCACCAGCCTGTGTAGCTGGGACGGCTGTGGGCTGAGTGCAGGTGCTTGGTTCCTCACCGTGGTGTCCCGGTGCTGAGGGAGCTGGGCTGGTGAGCTGTCCTGGTGGGATCTGCTGCAGGCATCATGCTCCGGAGGGCCCCTGGCCTTGCCAAGCCACTGGCTGTCCTGTGCTCTGCTCTCCCAGGGTTTTACATGGTGGAGTGCAGCACAGCTGCCCTGCTGTGAAGACAAGGAAGTTCATGGCACTTACTTGGACCAGCAGGCAAATTGAGTAAAAACATATTAGTTGGTTGTTATTTCTTCCTCTGTTTTCAGCCTTCTCCTCTGCTTTATGGTTATGGCTACCTGAACCTAGCCAACACCTTCCTTTTCGTCTCCTGCTCTTGTCACAGAAGTCAATACAAAATTATTCAGGTGAAATCATTTCTATGACATCACTTCTGATACTGTTGAACTTACTGAAGAAAGTTGGTATTAATACCATGCAGGCCACAGAATGTGAGTGTTGTACAAGGACCGGTTTAAAGGGGTATTTGATTTAAGGTGCAAGGATTTCCTGAAGTTTGGAGTACGAAGTTTTCTAACAAGGTCAGCTCAAAAAAATATGATATCCCTGTGAAGTTCTCAGTTAAATCTGTAGGCAGCTTGTCACAAGGGTTTTCAGAAGGTGACAGCTCACCTTTTGGAAAACCCTGGCCCGTGTTTGTTTTCTCCCCTAAAAAGACTGCCCTGATATCAGTGCCACAGCAGGACTCAGTGTATAGCCAGGACTGAGCTTGCATTCACTTCCGTGTGTGTCCATGGACATCCTTGAGGGCTGTAAAATGATAACTGTGAAGTATCTGTGCCTCTGACCTGCTTTATAATCTACTTGATCATATCCCCTCTGTGTGTTTGAAGGTGGTAGAGATGGGGTCAGGGATAGAAACACATGTACATGCTTTAGTCACAGTAATGGCATCAAAGTGATGACACCTTTGTCTAGGGAAGGCCCTTAAACCTGTCTCTAGCCTCTGCACTGATCCGTGGGGAAACAAGGCTGTGACCTGTAGAGTTTCCACTGACTTCAGGTTTGACAACGGTGCATTAAATGGGTAATATGTTGGGACACAATAGGATACAATTCTGGCCCTAGTAATTCTGGCCCTAGTAACCGTGGATTTTGGTATTGATTTTGGAAGTATTTTAGGATTTCAGCTGTAGAAATTAGTTGCAAATTCCATCATGAAATAATCTAGTTACTTTCTATCAAACAGGCTCTTCAGCAACATGGCTATTCCAGAAAATGCTTTTCAAAGGGAACATCTTGAGCTCTTGACCCCACGAAGAAATACATGCATACAATAGAATTACTTCCTGTCTATTTATCACTGGTGTGTAACAATGTGGGTGGGTCTGGTTATGTTGGTCTCCACCATAACGACAATTTATCCAAAGCAATTTGTTGCCTGTCCTAAATTTTGCAAAAATACCTGGTCTCTAAAACCTTTTGAAAAAGGCTGATATTTGCACCTGACATGTCTACAGGTAACTTAGATCAAGTTATTGATCGGTCCTGTATATGTCACTTTCCAGTGGGAGGATGAGATGGAGAGGCCAATCCATTACTGCAGCCATCTACCACTGGAAAGCAATAGCACTAATGATACAGGTTTTCAATAGCTGATTTATATTATCCTGCAGCCAACAAGAACTCATGATTTTGTCACTGTATTGTTTAAAGGAATACTCCCAAATGCTGGCAGGCCCCAAATCTGACCCACTGTAACACAGCCGGCTGTTTTACAAGCTGGAGAAAACTGAACAAAACCCCACCAGCCCTCCAGAGTATGGTCTGGACAAGCTCTTTGCTTACTGAGCGATGGATCTTGTGAGCTCCCGGTTCATATGAGGCTCTTTCTAGGGTGCGATTCCTGTTAAGATTCGCTTTAGTTCCACCAGCTACTCCCCAGCATTGTGCTACCCAGAGTGGAGGATGGAGTTACAGTTCTTTCTCTGGGCAAATATTGCACTTAGAATCTCAGTGACCAACTGCTAGTTTGGTGGTGATTAATGAGAAATATGTGTTAGTGGCTATAAATGAGAGGCTGGTTCCCCTCTTCTTCCTCCTAGTGATATGAGTACTTTGGGCACACAGAGGAGGTGTGTGCAGAGTCCAGCACGGAGCAGAGCTCCCGAGAGAAAGAGCAGCACCAGCGAGGAGCTGAGTTTGCTGGGGAAGGCTTTTGATGAGCCATGCAAGATCTGACCTGGGCAGTCAGTGGGCACAGCCCCGTCTTCTCTTTGGCTCATGTTTGAACATGACAACAGTCACAGCAGCTCGGTGAGGCTGGGGCCTTGTTTTGGGAGCTCCCAGCAACACAGGCATGAGGAAAGGCTGTGTGCAGGGCAGCCGGGCACTGAGACGGGGGAGCGGAGATGTCGTGTGGGGCTCTGCGTGCTCAGATGGGCTGACCTGCAAGGACAAGCACTGTGGTTTTGGGCTTGCACACACCCTGTTTTCACACAAACACTTCATGTAGATTTGTAAAATACAATAGCTGTCGAGCATATTTTACGCAGTCACAGTCTAGTGACTGAAGGATCCACTAATTAAGAAGCCTCTAATTAGGCTTTTAAATGATAAACTGTAATGGCTCTAGTGCAGCTGTTGTAAACTATAGAGTAAATTATATCCAGTTGAAAGAGGCCTTAATTACGTAATTATATAACATACTCTAAAGACTTTGAAAGATAAAAGAATTTTTAGTATCTGCAATTAAAAAAAACAGGGGAGTAACAATAGAGCTCTTAAACCAATGAAAGCAAGGAAATTCAAAGTTAATCTGAAAAGCTGTGCTGGCGCTTTCTTTTATTCTCATGTTGTTCTAATTTTTGGAGGGTTATTTTTGTTCTTTTTTGTTTACCTGATGGATGAGATAAAGAAGTATTGTCAACCAGGAGTTTATGTCCCCTGCTTTCGTTTTTTTTGCTTTTATAGGTCCATATGCAGCATTAATGATACTCAGCAAACTTTCTGGGGCTTCATTTTTGCAGAAATCTCTAGCAAGAACATACTGATCAGGCAGCTTGTCTCCTTGCATTCTGATTTACAGAATGGTTGGTTGTTACACATGCTTTTTTGGAATCAACAGGACCTCAAAAGTTGGTCACATTTGGCCCTTGGAGACCATGTTTAGGCCACATCTAGCCCGCATGTGGTCACTACAATGTTGGCAGCCATTCTCCACACTGGACTTACTAAGTGGAGAAAAGGGCTGGATCTTATATCTGGGACAATTCAGCTAAGTGGAGATTGCACTCTAGGCTTCTTATTTACAGGGCTTGGTTCTGCTGCACTGAAACCGAGGAGAGTTTAGCCCTTGCCCACACCGGGGCTGGGCCAGACTCCAGTCTGCCTAGCCTTTAGACACCAGCACTCTTCCTCTCGCCCCAGCTCTGCCTGACAGTGCCTCCTTGGGAACCTCACCAGCTCTGTCTCCAAACCTGCATCTGCTCTCAGCCTCCCTTGCTTACCCAGCCCTGTCTGCTGCCCTTCCTTGCCATCTCCAGTCACAACTGCCATGATAGCTGCAGTGAGGAAATACCACTTCATAGAGAAAAGGAAAGATGTCTCTGATGTAAGCCTGGTGACTCTGCTCCTCCATTGCTGGTTCTTTTCATTTCTTCAGTTACTGCTCCTCAGGACAAGGCCTGTGCTTTTTGTGTCTGTGAGCTGCAACACACAGAAGATACAGACAGTGGGCTGTGATGTGGAGGGAGCTTAGTTCCTACAGCTGTTCTTAGGGACTGGCTTTCACAGCTGTAGGACTGAGCACCCCATGGCAGCCAAACGAGTAGTGCTTTTTCTTTGCTTATTCCAGCCACATTCAAGTATTTTTATCTGGAAATGTCACAGTGAGGGAAATGAGGAATACAGATCTCACAGTAAATTTTTATGGCTGATTAATTAGCCCAAAGAGTATTAAATTGTGCTAATGTAGTTTGCCTCTTCGATGCTGTCTTTTGACTTCAATGGAACTAAATACATGCTTAAAGTTAACTACATGCCTAAGTGCTGTGGTGAATCGGGGCCTAGGGCATTAATTAGAACTTGGCTCAGATTTACTTTCAAGGCTTTTCCCCCTCTTTTTTTTTTTTTTTCCTTTTTTTTTTACTCTTCAGCACTCAGCAGTTTAATTGGTATGCAGATGTTCCCCTTTACTGCTGGCAGAGGCCCCTGTCACTGTTCTGAAGGTACTCAGACTTCAAGGCTGGTACAGTGGGCAGGAAGAAACCCCCCCTGAGGGCTTTCAAGCTTTGTGGGAAATAATGATATATGAGACAGGGATTCCTTTGGAACCTGAAGGGAACATGACAGACAGAATAATATGGGAGGAAAACATTGTCTTCACAATTGAGACGGATGGTCTCATCTTGTCTCCTTGTTATTGTTACCAACCAAGACTGAGATGAGCTTTCTTATGAAGAACTTCATTTTGTGGCAGGTTCTGTATGTTGGGCACACTGCGCTCAGTGGTAGCTTTCCATCCAAAGTACAGATATTGACAGGCTCTGAGGAACCCTTTGAGGTGGTGGTTTAGCTTAAAACCTAAAATTCCTTCCAGCATTGAGATGCATTTTGTCAGGAATGACAGTTGCAATTTGATAATCTTTTACCACTTTGCCTGCCTATATGAAGAGTTGTTGGGCACAGGAGTGTCAACTTTATGAATCAGATTTTCTCACACTTTATTAATTTCACTTTCCAGTGGTTAGTGCATGTTTGCAAGAGACAATTGATTTGTACGGATCTGTGTAGGATGGAGCAAAGCTGGAACTAAAGCAGGAATGCAAGTTGACAGCAATGCAATAGCTCTGACTGACAGACACCAAAGGCACTATTTAAAGCAACACCTCCTCTGATGTTTAGGTTAAAAATGACCCTCAATTTGTCCTCAGGTTGCCATGTCCAAAAGGAAATGTTTTTAGATATACCCATTTCAAATGGATTAGCCAAAATATCAAGTGCTCATTTTCTATACTTTTATTTTCAAGTTACATGATTCAAACAGCTCTTGTGCAAGGTACTGGAAGATGGCTGTTCCTTAACTCCTCCAGAGTAAAAGCTGTCTTTCAGGGGATGCTTTGCACATGTGAGATTTATGCTAGTATTTTCTGGCACCAACAGTTTGCATTCCAGCTAATGGGAGGTAGAAGGACTAATACACATACTGTATGTTGTGGGTGCAAAAATGCAAATAGAAATTACACCCAATGTGGAAAGGGCTAGGAAAATGTACCTTCTTGGATGTGAGCAGGGCAGGTTAGGAAACATCATCTTCCTTTTACAATTGTCTGTTACTCTTTACATTTCTGGAGAACTGGGATCTTGCTGTTAATCTTACAAAAATAGATGCTGTGGTGAAGCCTCAGGCATGAATAAAATTGGATGTTAATCTTAAAGCAGATTTTTTACAGCTATGCACTCAGAGCAGTGAATCCAAATGATTTTGGAAACTCTGTGGTTTTTACTTATTTAGATCAAAATGTTGTGGGGAAAAAGGTCAGTGGAACAGGTACATATTGTAACATTTGGGGCTCCTGAAAGTTGAGCAGATAAGCACAGCAAACATTAGACATCTCTGACTTGACACAAATAATAGGCAAAGCTGAAAAAAGCCTGCTGACAAGAGGAGTGGGCGTTGGTGGGTGACTTGCTGCAGTTTTAGAGCTGTTAAGTGTAGGTTTTTTAGCATTTTCATTATTTAAAAGTGGAGTGGTAGTTTCTTCACTCCTGAAAAGTTACTAATTTACTCTGAAATACAGGGTAAGCCGCAATGATTTAACAGATTTGTAATGTGCTTTAGAGTGACTTTAAGTAAGACACCCTCCTTCTTTCTAAGCTTCCCACTGTCTCAGCTCTGCCCTCACTCTTTTCTCTGTGTACATCTGCACCAAAATACAAAGCAAGGTTTGCCTCATGCGTGACTTTGATCTCTGTCCTGTGTCAGCTGGGGTGCCTGGATGGCTGTGACCACTTGTGCAGGCTCGCCTCATTGCCAGAGTTCAGAAAGACTGACAGTAACAGGCTGAGCTAGCTGAGTTGGGGTATTGGGAATAGCAGCTTAGACTGTGGAGTGGTTCAAAAACTGCTGCTCTGCAGGTTCTGCTGCAGATGGACAGCCCTTTCTTGGAAGAGCCCTGACATACAGAGCCTGCCTTCTGCCTGATGCATGGAAAGTGCCTAGTGGAGCATGGCCAAGGACTGTCATTAAGGTCCCCAGGATATTCCTGGGATACAGGCAGTATTAATTAATCTGTGGTCCTGTGTCTGATTCAGAGGAAGCCACCGAGCTGTGTTCCCAAGGGGCTGTCGGAGAAGGCAGGCAGCCTGCAGGGATGGAAGGTGCTCAGGACATTTTCTTCTGTTGTCAAGCTGAAAGGGTCTGAGCTGTGTCATGCCCACTGCTGTGCTGAGTAGCCATGCCCACGGCAGGATGCTTCAGCTGCAGGCCTTTTGCATGGATGATATTTAAATCTGCTGGAGCCTCACTGAGAAGGAGCTGGTCCTGCATTTACTCAGAGACATGTCTAGTGGTTTGTGGTAAGGAATTGGGACCTGGGGCTGAAGCCACAACCTCCAGGACCAAACCACAGAATTTACACCGCTGCCAAGGCCTGCCCGTTTGCTTTCCCTGATGAAAGTCTGTTATCGCACAGCTTTTGCACTTCTGTCTGCTGTAGCTGTTATTGGTGGAGGGAAGAGTCTGTTTTGTTCAATATAGCAATGATGTCCAGCTCAGTTTAATTTTGTTAGCTGCTGCTGATTTGTTGCTATTCAGTGCATCCATGGATTTGTTTAGTGTCAATAATCAAGGGCAGAAATGCCTGAATAGAAAGCTAGGTGGAAATGCTGGGTTTCTGGAGGACTCCAGGATTTCTTTTGCTCTTCTTTGTTTCCCTGTTCTAGAGGTGTGAAGAACACTTGTCTATTCATAACTGAAACTATTCAAGATGCATGGGCCTGAAAGGGCGTTATAAGTTTCTCTTGCTCTCTGGTGTAGTAAAGATCTTGTCTTCTATCACACATTGTGAATTATATTGCAAGGAGAGATGGTAAGTTTGTGTACTAAACTTCTACTTGTAAGAATATTTTGATGTGAAACCTTTCTTTTTCCAGAGGCTTGAGCCAACTGCTTTTGATCTGGGAGCTTACAGAATGGGTAAGTGCAGCTGTATTGTGCTGAGTTGATGTCACCCTCAGGGATTTGTGCATGGATCTCTCCTTGGCCTGAACTGGAGAAAGGCAAGAGTTTGTTCACTTTCTGCCACTGAGAAAAATGAATGCTGTTCTAGATAAGCTATAATTTCTTCCCAAGTAGATGATGACTAAAGAAGGCCTGAACTGAGTATAGACAATCTTATATTTACTTGAAATGAATGTAGCTCATAACTCTTATTTTAGCACCAATCTGGAACACTCCTGTGAGCAGATTTATGTCTGCCTCTTTTCCCTACCTTGGCATTCTGGCATTTATGCACTCACTGCACTGGTAGTGCACATTCTTGCAGTGATACTTGTGAGTTTAATGAAGCCCAAGTGTCTGAAAGGTGAGTGGGTAAAAGGCAGATACTTTGAGATCCAAACCTATTCCTTTTGTGTGCTCCACAATCTTATTTTAGTTCTTAAATATGGTTTCATTCTTCTGATACTAAGTGTCAGCACTGATTTCAGTATGTGAATCATCAGGAGAGTTATTAACTATTTTCAAGCTGCATGGTCCTTTGTTGCAGCATTGAAAATATCTAACTTCAACCATGTATTTTTAGACGAGATACTTACAGGAAGCCTTTTCTGTGATTATAGAAGAGCAGATTTAATCTGGAAGTCATTCTCAAACCAATAAAGAACTTCCTTGATGTGATTTTTGGAGTTACTTGCTGGAATTGAATTGCATGTTTTTGGGTATAAGGACACTTGAAAGCTTAAAGAAGCTTAAATGTAGATGATAATGAAAATGTTATTGGTATTTGTAGGTCAGTTGATAATGTGAACATATTAAAGTGATGTGAAATATCTCCTTGATTTCATGGACAGTGCCTTACTCTATATAGTTTATTGTAATAACATGATCCTTGATATACACTGATGATAAGTTTAGCTTTATAAAAATTTTTTTAGTAATCCAATTGCCCTGAAATGCCATATCAAAAGTATGTTTATTATAGAACATATGCAGTTACTGTCTGCCAGTGTTATCTCTATGAAAGGAACCTAAGCTAAAAAAGCACATTTGGAAAAAACATGCCAAGCAGAGGTGGTTGGGTTTTGTTTTTTTTTCTTTTGTTAGACTTTCTGGGAACATTCATTAATAGTTGGAGATGTGGTCTTTCAACTAAATTTCTTTCACCCAGATTATATGCAAATTGCAGGATTCTTCAAGCATAAAGTCATATGCCACGAGTATGATATTAGCATTTCTTTTAATAAAAATAACTTTGGAATAGGTACCTTGTTTGGTGAATTGCCTTCCTTGTCATTGATCACCATGTAACATCTTTCTAAAACGACAGTAACTGGAAGGAAGGAAAATACTGGACAGTGTTTCTTGGAACTGGGGTTGGCAGAGGTCTGCCTTTCTGGAAAAGAAATGCTGATTTTGGTTCTTTATTTTGTCCTGGCCTTTTTATGCTGTTGTGTACTGGAAGAAAAAAATACAAGTGAGCACTAGATGAGCTGTGAGTTCCCTTTGGACCAGGCTTTGGGAGTCTCTGCTCTGACACTTGTTTTGGGGTTACTTTATACTGAGGGACTTCACAAAATCTCAGAACATATTCTTCCGATAAGATTTCACATAGTTTGATAAATGTTTGGATAAATTTCATACCATCTTATCAAAGCAGACAATAGTTCTTTCTTGAGGAACTGAGCTTAAGTGAAATGCTCATTTATGTTGGTGGAATAATAATTAAGAGTACAAGATCCAAATCAGTGCTTTGTTATTCTGTTGCAGGAGTAGGCTGAATCAAGCCTCTGTCAAGAACCACTGCTGAAATACTGAATTAACATACCCAAGACCAGCACAAGAGGAGGATAGCCTTCTACCAAGAATAGTGTGGAGGTATACCTTGTTCACAGAAGTTCTGAAAACATCATGAGACTCAGACAGACACAGTGCATCCTCAGAAGGCAGAGATGTTGCTGCTCTCTGAGCACTGCACACTCTGTGTTCATGAGTGATGGAAATAATGCCCAGTTTTGGGGGAGTTTGGTGGTGCAAGAGACAGAGCAGCTCTAATAGGGTGGCTTATCCCTTTCTTGTGGAGGCAGGTACAGCTTCTGTTCTCCTTTGCACCCTCAAATCTGGTATAATATTAATTAGATTGTCATTAAGTTTCATTAGTGAAGCTCCATAAAACAAAAAAAAAGGAAAGGTTTTGTAGTCGTGCTAAAATTTGGTATGTCATTTATACGAAGGGGATGAACAGAGATCAGTAGCCATGAAACACTGCTTTTCCTGAAATATGAAATATTTAGGTAAATTATCTAGGTAAAATCTAACCGAAATTTGATTACTGCATGATAAAATGGTACCTCTTCCTTTCTAAATAGGTATGAGCATCTCCTTAATGAAAACTCTGCACCTTCACCTAGATTCCTTCCCAGGCAACTACAGTGGATCTGCTCACCAAGGGAATTGTCCCACTGGATTCCTTTTTTTTTTTTCTGTGCAGTTGAATGAAAAGTGTGTGTCTTTTGAAGAACAACAGCTGAAAGAAATATTGATGACTGCCAGGGCATCTACAGAAAAAGATAAGAAAATTACTCTACTACAACAGTGAAGACAAAGGGGCTTTGTTAACTCTTTCTTGTAGGTTGTATATATTAGTAGTAACAAGTAAAGTTTTGTATTTTTTCAGAGAAACACACAAGGCCCTGAATTGTATTGTTTTAATTGCAGCTAACTGAATGAATTAAGTGGAAAATCGCACACAGTACTTCGATTGTCTAATTCTCTGTATGTGAGGCTTTGGGAACAGTTTGTTATTATAAAAGAACAGCACTAACCAGAAATCAGCCAACGTGTAATTGCTAGGCTGAGGGGCAGTTGGGGAAAGCTGATACTTATAAATTATTAAATAAAAGCACATAATATGAGGATCATCTCTCACTGCCTCCACACTTCATACATTACTCATCTTCCTAAATTTCATGGGTTTGTACTCCCTTAGTACATTGCTGCTTATAACCAGTGCAGGCATCAAAACCACCCACATCCAGGAAAGGAGATGCCTGTGCATTTGTTGTGATGACAGTTTTGGTTATGGGACTCGTCAAAGTTTATGAACCTTCAGTTCAAGGAAAGGAATCTTGACTCAAGTTTTCAAGGTTGTTTTCAGTACCTAAAATACACCTGAGCACCTTGGACTGTTCAGGTGGCTGAAACTCTGGCTGGTGTTTCCACTTGACTGTGTACCTTCAGAGATTTACAGTCAGCCAGTACTCCAAATAGAAGACTTAAGAGCAATTTTGGCATTATATTTGACAGAGTTCTCAAAAAATATTGGTTATGTAATTCCCATCAGTTTTGGTAAGAATCAGGTAACTTCTGGTTATCTTGAGTGGTTCTCACTGCTCACTTGTGCCTTACTACCACGGGAAACAGCCACTTGCAAGACACAGAGAGGAGGTAGGTGGTGATTGGACTCATCAAGAAGGTAGAGCAGTACTTCATTCTCAGTGGTTTTTGGCTATTTCAACTCTCCTGAAGGATGGAGCTGCCATTAGTTCCTTTAGCACTAATTTGAGGGCTTTCTTCTAGGAAAGCAAGGTCTATTTCAGAGGACACAGAAACGGTTCCTTGTGCCATGTAACAAAGGGTTGGGTTGGTCACAAGTGAGATGTATGTCTTACAGACCAAGAGGCCCTTGGTGATCTGCAGCAGAGAGTCTGTGGATGCGAAGGTGTGCCAGCACCTGGGGAGTTGGCACTGCTGGACACATCTTTGGACCTGCTGAGCTGCTATATGCAGTGACATTTGTGCTGTACAAACAAACCCCACTATTGAACCCCTTAAACACTGTTTATGCAACTTTAAAATGGTAGAGACTTGATTTTATGACTTCATCTGCAGGCTTGTTGAAACTTACATGTCCACGCTGAAGTGGTGTGAAGATAAAATTGCTAATCCTAGTTACCATCGTAGACTGTTGCACAGAAGGTGCCTGAGAGGTGGAACTGGGCAGAGTTCAGCTTTGCACAGATCTTGCCAAAAGTTATTTGGTATCCCTATCACTGTTTTTTGAAGTTCAAAAATATTTTCCCCCAAATAACCTATTTTTCTGCAAGGGAACACAGCTGCATTTTTGAAAGGTCTTGGCTTTTACAGTAAGTCTGGTTTGTATCGTTTCCTCTCTCTATGTATATTGTCTGCATAAGTACCAACAGTCATAATGAAAAACAGAATTTTATTACAGGAATTTTCAACAGTGGTTTTCAGTAGTTTAGAAAACATTGGTGCTACTTCCAACAAATGAAAAACATCAAAACAAAGCAGCTTTGAAAATCTTGATACACTTTGGCAAATAAATCTTTGGGTTTAACCCTGCCCTATTATTCTTTCTCTGATACTATAACCAATTAAAGCATTATTGATTTCGACCAGCTCAACGGAAGATACCATATGGCTTTCACCCTACTGTCCCCTGCGCTGGGGGGCTAAATCTCAGCTGTGTTCTTGTGCAGCCTTTGGCTGAGTGTTCTGAGGCAGCCTCAATTCAGCGCTTGTGTGCAGTGTTAAAGCTGTCTTCAGTGCCCCTCTTTTCCCCAGCACGACATGGGAAGTTTCCCGGATCGAATTCTCAATCACAAAACTCATATGGGAGGCACTCAAAATGTAAGACCTTTCAAACCCTTGTGAGTTCACAGCATTTAAAGATAAGAGCACAGTATTGCCAAGAAATGTGTCTTGTTGAGGCCCACAATTAACTTTATCAAAAGAAGGAATCTTATTTTTGCCTGCTGCAGATAGAGGTTTCATCTCAAAGCAGCCTAAAGTTAGAGATAGCATCTGGTTCAGATCACGATATGATGAAAGATTCAGGTTAATTAGTATTTATTCTTAGTTGATAGTTATTCCTTTTGGCTTGAGCTAACAAGCAGGAGTTGGAGTCCCACGAAGTTGTGTCTCCTGGGATGAGAGATGAGTGAGGGAGCTGGTCTCCATGGTGAAAATGTATTTAGGGATGGGAATGTCAGCAAGAAAGACTGGCCATTGCCTTGGGTTCTGATAGCCTGAAGGGAGGATGCTCTGAGGGATGACTCAGTGCCAGCGGGGAGGGTTGGATGTAGGCATGGACTGAGGCATCCCAAAGGGCCATGGGCAGGGGGAAATGCCCTGGTTCCCTGCTCCATCCAGTGCCCTCACATGTCCCTGCCCACACAACCCCTGTCCACCACCAGTTGCCCTAACTGGGTGTTTTTGGCCACAGGGAACAGTCAGGTAGCAGCTGTGGAGAACGTGGCTTCTCAGAGCTCCTCCAAAGCTTTCAATTCCCCTTTCTTGCCACTGTTTCCTGCAGCACCACACAGGCTCTACCAGCAAAAACACCACACCACAGTGTAAGGGCAGCTGTTCTTAGAATTGTTGTTTTTTTATTCCTTAGGCCTCTTAACTGCTTATGCAGCCAGGAGGAGCCCACCAGCTGGAGAGCAGCTTTCCATGCTTTTTCAGTTCCCATTTTTATACTTGTTTTCTTTTTTAACCGCTGTTAGCATTCAGTTGGAGTTGAGACATTTCTGGCAGGATCTCCTGCGTATCTGGGCAGAGTTGCTCTTCTCCAGTAACCTCATGGACTGTTTTGTTCCCTCAGGCATTCACAGAGGAGATAATTTCTACATTGGTGGGAATTCTCTGACTTCACAGGTTCCAGTGGCCTGGGCAAGGGCAGTCCCACAGTGGGCAGGCGCTGGGCCTCCTGCCCCACAGCCATAGCGCTCCCCTTTCTTGCTCTCCCACATGAGAGTCGGGCCCCCCAGCAGGCAAGGCTGTTGGTATAGAGGGCTGTGGGGAGGCCATTCCTGTCCTGAGGGGCTGGACGGCAGCTGGGCTGTGGCTGTCCCTGGGCTGAGGTGATGGCAGGAGGGCTGTGGCTGTCCTTGGGCTGAGGTGATGGCAGGAGGGCTGTGGGTGTCTCTGGGCTGAGGCGATGGCAGGAGGGCTGTGGGAGTCTCTGGGCTGAGGCGATGGCTGGAGGGCTATAGGTGTTCCCAGGCTGAGGCACTGGCAGGAGGGCTGTGGGTGTCCCTGGCTGAGGCAATGGCAGGAGGGCTGTGGGTGTTTCTGGGCTGAGGTGGTGGCAGTACAGCTGTGGGTGTCCCTAAACTGAGGTGATGGCAGGTAGGCCGTGGATGTCTCTAGGCTGTGGCAATGGCAGGAGGGCTGTGGGTATCCCTGGTTGAGGTGATGGCAGGAGGGCTGTGGATGTCTCTGGGCTGAGGCAATGGCAGGAGGGCTGTGGGTGTCCCTGGGTTGAGGCAATGGCAGGAGAGCTGTGGGTGTCCCTGGGTTGAGGCAATGGCAGGAGAGCTGTGGGTGTCCCTGGTTGAGGCAATGGCAGGACAGCTGTGGGTGTTTCTGGGCTGAGGTGTTGGCAGGATGGCTGTGGGTGTCTCTGGGCTGAGACGATGGCAGGATGGCTGTGGGTGTCTCTGGGCTGTCATGTCTTGGAGCATGGCATGGGTGCAGTTGGGCAGTTTTTGCCTTGTGGACATGGCTGCACAGGCCAGCCGGTGTAGATTTGTGACTCTCCCCTGCACTCCTTTCTGGAGGTATTCAGAGTCTCAACAAGACCTAAATTAATTCCCTTAATGGGCTTTTGGCCATCCCCTTTTCCCCAGCCCTGTGGAGGAGTTGGGGAGGTGCTGGCCCTTGCACCTGTGTCAGGCATGCTGTGAGATGAGGCTGAACTTGAAATTCCCCTCCCCATGCCTCTCTTTGCAGGGGCATTGCTGAGGAGCTGTGGGGTTGAACAGAGATAGAATAGCACAAACTGGGGTTTTGGATGAAAGAATGGGGGCAAAAGGACTCCCAAACCTGCACATAAGTAAAAGAAGTGGTAATTCTGCCTTGGAAACACCATGGTAGTCTCTGGACAGATTCCTGAGCAGCAAGATCCTACCTTGGAGAGCAGTGCTGGGCTTTGCAAACCCCTGGTCTCTCTCTGCTTTGCAACCTGTGGCAGCCAAATAGGAGCCTCAGTAGACAAGGCTTGTTGCTTTTAGCACAGAAAAATTCTAAACTTAAAACAAACCATGTATAATAAATGTTAAGAGCACCAATTTCAGTGCTTATACCATCATAAAGAAACTACTAAAAGAAAGAAAAGCAGGAAAATAGTTTTGTTGCTCATTTAATTGTGGAAGCTTTATTATGTCCTTCTGTGCTGATGATAAAGGCCTATTACCCAGTTAGATCAGGTGTGTTCTATGTGATTATAGTCTTGAGCATCAGCTGTTTCAGTAGTGCAACAAACTATTTGGGATTAGCAGCCCAGATCTTTGAGAGTTTGCCCATGTAGAGGCATAGACTGTTGATTTGGCCACCACTTGTTGTCAGCATGGCACACTTACATGGCTGTTGTGTATGCAAAGGTGTGGACAGATGGCTTGGAGATTGTTAAGCTGAGTTAAAACTGGCTCTGTTTCTCATTTTCCTGCTTCCTTCCCCTGGTCATTAGTTAAATGACTGGAATGTGGGTTAAATAAATACCCACAAACCAGCTGTGTCTTTCATTTGCTTCCCAGAAGAAAGAGAACAACACTCCTACCTGTTACTTCTGTGATGAAAATGGCAGGACAGCTATGGATCTGCCGTAAAGTCCAAGCTATGTGGCAGCTACAGGTAAGCTCAGAAATTAAGCTGTTACTATGAAAAGAACAAAGCTTGGAAGCAATTTATTCATTGTGTTGTTTATTTCTCATGTTGACTGCTTGAAAATAAATTCAGTTTTGTGCTGTGCTCAGACATAGTCTTTTCCGTAGACTAACTGTTCTTCAGGTTCACTGGATGGAATGGACTCTGTTTTGGAGGTGTGAGGAGGCTGGATGAGCAGGTGTGGGAGAGGTTCAGGAGGAACCTGGAATCAGGAGGTTCTGCCACCCTGGAAAGCGTTGGAGCTGGGTTACAGCTATGAGATGCTAGACTTGAAAAAAGTTCTCAGTGTCCCTTCCCTTCCCCCTCCCTTCCCCTTCCTCTTTCTGAGTAAAGCGTTGGATTATTAATTCCTGCTCTTTGTTCCAAAGAGATGGTGTTACTCCTGCAGCCTTTGCAGTGTCTGGCAGCTCTGAGAGGGCACAGGCCTGTTCCAGGCCCAAACAGACTGTTGAGTATTAATGTCTAATTATTATAGCTGGTTTTCAGAGGGAGACTTTCTTTTAATATGAAATGTATATTTATATGCTTTTCTGAACTGTTGTCTCAGACTTTGTATAGATTCAGGAAGACTGTATTGAATGTTGATAAGTACATACCAAAGAGGATGTGGTTAAGTGCACTTTTTGAAATAGCTTTTCCACCATAAGGATTAATATCTACTGCCTTCCTTTTAATTGATGACTCTTATTCTTAGTATCAACTTCTGACAGCATCTCTGGAATATATTTGTAAATATATTTGCCAAAGTTATATATTGGATAATTCCTATGTTTCTAGCATGTCTGAAATGGCCACATACAAAATGTAATTAAAAATTAATATGATACATGAATTGCATATTCCTATCAGCTTTTAAACTTCTTACTAGGAAATACCTTTTTCGGTTTTATTATGTATTTTATTTAAATTATTAGTTAATAAATTACTAATTAGTAGTTTTTTTAAAATTACTATTTAAATTGACATGAGGAAAATAAGCATATGTACTAAAGGGTTCTGGCTAAAATTATTCGTTTGTGTTAGAATATTAGGAAGGATTTTCATGCTAGCAGCCATTACCCAACCAATTCAATAGCATGGGGAAGCCTGGAAAGGAAAAGATTATACAAGAGGCTTGGGGGAAATAAATGAGGGGGAAAAAGAGGTTGACTTTTTTGTTTGGTGTATTGACTGGCTGACAATTTAGACCATATATATTTCTCTGTCCTCCTGTGACTGGTCAGCTAAAGATGTCTTGGAAAAGAAGGAAGATGTCTTAGATTCTCAAATATGATGAGTTTCCACCTGGTGATTATCATATACCTTGCTTTGCAGAGTGCTAAGTCTTTGATGTCGTTTCCTCTACAGAGAAATGGAACATGACTGAGGCAGACATTTACACTAAGGCAGGTTTCAGAAGGTCCGTGAGCTTTCAGCAGTGCCCTACACAAACACAACACAAATGCCAAAGTGTTTCTTGAGATAGCACTTCACCGACGTTAATTTCTAAACTTGTTAATGTTCATTTCTGAACTTCTATAATTACTGAAAGCACTTGGAAAAAATATCTTTTGCCATAAGTTTTCTGCTGATGATTTTGGTTGACTCTACTTTACCATACAAGCATGATCTTATTGCACACTCTGTGTAAGTAGAGCACTCCATAATAATAAAGAACAGCAGGACACAAGGGGATATCATACTGTCTTTTCCTTCTTCCTCTTGTTTGAGCTTTCTGCCATCTTGGTAGGAGTCTCCTTTTTATGTGTATTAATACTTAAAAACTGAATGTAACTTTTGTCTGTGTATGGGTTTTGCAGCATTTGGAAGACGACACTTTCCCACTGCACTGAATGCTTTGCTATTCTGCATGAACAATGTTCACAGCGTTGGGGTATATATATTATTTTTCACCAGAAATAAGTTCTATTTCATGCAAGTAGAGAATTACAGAGAAAATTTTCTGACTACTAGTGCAACTTAGGCAGATGTGTAACAGGACAGTACAGAAAATATGTGCTTTGAAGTATTTCATTTTCTCTCTATAACCCACTTCTTAACTTTGCTAAAATTCAGCCTGTCAGTGTTGGTACCTTGTCTTGTTGTTATCCCTTCCAAGTGTGTTGATTAACTGCTGAACTGAGTGCATTTAGGAGGGTGGACACCATGCAGGTGTCATTGCAGTCTGTGATAGAATTAATATTGCTTTTGGAGCAGTATGCTTAGTGTTTCTATTCCCTGTGGAATCAGGAGTGGGCAGATGCTCTAGTGGGCATGTAGCCTGCGTCATGCTCTGTGGATGAGGCTACCATAATGTGGGGATTACTGCTACAGGCAGCAGTCTCCTTCAGTGCTGTGAGCTCTGCTTTGTTTGGAAAGAGGTGGAAGAGAGGAAGGGCAGAATTTGCAATCCCTTCCCAGGCTTTCCTGTCTTCAAGGAACCATCAGAGCAGCCCATTACTTTCAGGTATTGCCAGTACATCACCCTAGAGAAGGTGGGTGTCTCATTTAAAACACACCACTTTCTCCTTTCAAACATCTTTCTCCAAGCCTTATGGACTGTGTGCTTCTGTTCTCACCAAGGAACTGCAGAAATACCCAACTGTGCAATCTCCTCTCCCTCTCCATATTCATGGAAGAATGATGGACAAGGAATTCCAATAAAACTGCTCTTGTGCTTGGGTAATCAGGCTCTATCTGTCCAGGCATATCCGTGAGACCGAAGAGCTGAATTAAGACTCACGCTCCTGGGACTCAGGAGTTTACCTTTCAGCCTGGTAAACTTATCCCTGAAAGAGGCCTGTTTTTCCACTTGGAGATTGTGGTGTGCAGAATGAAAACTTCTAAGTGTTAGAATAGTCATTCCACAGACTTTCAGTGAGTTATGAATCCCTCTCCCTAAGTCAAGACGCTTCTCCCAATTCTCTCTCCTCCAGCACAGCAGGACTATTTGCTTCAGTAAATCCCTTGACTTCATTGTCTTGTGTGGCCCCTGCTGCACCACACCTGAACTGTTCAAGATCTTCCATGAATTTTCTTTGTGCTGCTCATAACCACTTGAGAAAAGTGATAGTTAATGGAGAAAACATTAAAACAACTGAGGCTTATAGAGCACAGTGAAGGAGCATTGCCAGTGCTGCCCTGGCTCCTCAGATGGGATGTCCTAGAAGCTGCAGCTGCTACCCCATCTTACCTTAACTTTCTGAACAAGGGTAGAGAGGAAGCAAGAAGAGAGAGACATTTCCACAGCGATTGCAACATGTAGTGATAGGCAAATGCCCTCTCCCTGCCCTGTGACAAGCATGGTGTAGGTCACAAAGTGCTGCAATCCTTATCGGGGCTTTTTGGGCTGTTTTTAAAAATAATTTCATCTTTGCTGTCACGTCTTCCTCCCTCACTGAACAGGGACTGACTAATTAGCAGTGGTTCAGTGGCAGATGCTATTGTGAAAAGAGTTTGATGGTGATCTAACTGGGAATAAAATTGTCTTAAAGGTCCAGGCAGACGTTTTCTAACCTCTCTGTGATACAGGCTGTTGGCTGGTGCATGAAACCAGCCCACACACTCATGAAGGAAGAACCCTTTTGCATGCAAATGGCTGCTCCTCTGCCAAGATGATACCTATGGCCTTCTAGTTGCATCCTGCACTGGTCCTCACTGGTGTATTAAAAGCGATAATGGGGTTGACTGATCTTCCTACTCACATTTTCTACCAGGAGAATAAAATGCCAGAGTTGATGGTAGTTCATTACCTGTGCCACTCCTCCAAACACAGTTAGGAAGCAATCAACATCAGTTGTTTTCTTCTCAGTCTGAAATCACATTAAATCATATTAGTCATGTAAAAAGCTATACTGTTTTGAAATAAATATTTATCAACATATCCTATGTGGTTTATTTTTAGTCTGCTGATATGTTTGACTACTATCTCATATGACCATGACATTTGTAAACAGAGCAGGGAGGATGTGTCACTGCCCTTTAGGTTGGTATTTTTCTGTTAATTGTTATCAGATCATGATATTCACATATTGAACCCTAAAGTCTAATTTTAAAAATGCAGACAGGAAAGCTGTAACTTGCATTCTTGTTGTTGTCTGCTCTTCTAGTTGTTTTTAGTTTGGTTTGCAGAGGAATGATTCAAGTGTGTAAATGTAGAGGACTAGTGCCACTTGAGGTGCCTAAACTTCAGCTATTGCTGTAGAGGAGCAGAGGCCTCCCAAGTGCCCCGTGCTATGATCTCAGCCCAGTGAAGACCTTGTAGATGCCCAGAAGTGGCTAAATTGTGTTGGACAACTTGTGAGGCAATGTCCCTCACCGTAGGTTTCTGCCAGCTGTTTGCTGTGGGTGTCACCAGGGAGATACCTTCAGCACCCAGCCATCTGCTGATGCCTTGTGAGGAGATCCTCCTGCCTCCCACTGAGCAGGCACAGGCTCAATCCTCTCAGCTACTCCCCAGCTACTGCATCACTCGCTGCAAGCTTGGTGATTTGAGCATCCTACAGAGAATGATGTACATAGGGGATTTTTTCCCCTGTGATACTATTCGGGAAAGCTTCCTCACATTTATGAGAAAATACAGTGGTCTTGCCAGCAGAAGTAGGGAAAAACCTAAAAGTGTTAGGTTAAAACTGCCATGCTTTAATGTGTAATGATTTTGGCTTTTTATACATAACTGAAATGCATCTAGATAAGTCAGCTGTACCCATTGGTTGGAGGTTCCTAAAGATATCCAGCAGAAGATCAGTGAGCAGTTTGGAGGCGCAGAGGCTGCAGTGGTGGTGGGCTGTGGGAGCCCACTGTGACACCCAAGAAAGCAGCTTGGCCTCTTGCATTCCTCCTTGTTTCTAATGATAAACTGTAGAGAGAGATTCACTGCAGTACTTTCTCATACTGAACTGTTTTTCTCCATAGTAACTTCTGCAGCTGTCACAAGAGTGGAATGAGCTTTGAGACTGGGGGATGTCTTCTCTATCTGAGGTGATGTTCAGGAGTTAGGCTGGGAGATTTCATGCACCAAACAAGAGGCTGAGGCCATCAGTGGGGACATCTGTGCAGTCATCTCACAGCACAGGATATAGTGTAAATTCTGTCAGGCCTCTCTGAAGGACATAGACAATGCAGCATGGACATCTCATCTGAGGTACTTCTCACCGGTTATGCCCTCTCAGGAGAGGGACAAGAGCTGCCTTGGTAGGACATGTCCTGTGTATGGCACTGCTGCCTTCTGCTCACAGGTGCTATTGCTGGCACGTCCTTCCAGGCTGCAGAGCAGTGTAAAACTGTGGGCTGTTCCATGCATGGCCAGGCTGCCCAGGAAACAAATTTAACTGACCATGAGTGGTGTTTTCAAAATAAATCAAGAGATCTGTCACCACTCATCTCTATTTTCATCCTGCCACAGATTGCCACACACCTCAGCTTGTATAAGCACCCAGATGTGTCATCCAGACTGTGCTGTGTCAGAGCAAGTGCTTAATGTGCCTTTTCTAGCCTGGCTGATTTTGGTAAAAATCCACCCATCTGCTGCTGCAGTGTTTAAGTTCCTAAATCCCTTTGTCTGCTTCAAAAAAATCATAAGCTGCTGAAACAGAGAACCTAGTAGATGCAAAGGCCAGTTAAGGAGTTGAGAATGAATGAAAAAAACCCAAAGAAACGTCGATGATTGAGATAGTCAATCAGTTTGTTGCCTAGAAGAGGAGGATTTTTGGGATGCCAGAGGTCCTGCTGCATTAAAGATATGCAATGACAGACCAGCGAGGCAAGAGAGAGCCAGAGGGCCTTGTCACTGTGTCATACTGATGGCTTGTTTCAGACCTCAGCTGGGGTGAGTGGGTGGTGTCTATCACCTTTGCTTGACAAACTCCTGGTCACCAAACAACAAAGTGATTGTTAAAACCCTTCAGAATATTTTACAGGGAATATTTTACATTTCCTATGTTTATTGTAATTTTTTAAGCAGAAGTGCTTAGGTAGTCCCTGTTATTTCAGGAGGGAATTCCTCCAATGTTCCAGCCTGTGTGAGATTGGGGAGGTGCTTGGAGGCACCTGTGCCAGCAGGGAGATGAGTGCCTGGCACACAGTCCAAATTCTCTTGGTTTATAGGGCATCCTGGCCCTCCTGCAGTTCCAGCCAAGCTGAGAATGGCAGGAAGAGCCACACTCTACTCCCTGAGGAATGGAGACTTTAAAATCCGTGTCAGTGCCATCCTTCAGCTCTGCTTAGCTGAAGATAAATGCTAATTGTCAAGGCCTTTCTCAGTATGAATGGGCATACATCAACTCCTGAAAAATGCACTTGC